>DWQW01002750.1:0-25360 GCA_018249695.1 Heliconius erato demophoon
AATCTTTAAATTGCCACCGACTTTTATAAAAATTTAAATTCAGACTGTTAAAAATATTTTATTGAACACGTGTTTCGTGGTTTTTTTAGAATTCACTCCTAATAAGCGGGCGAAGCCGCGCGCGCCCTCTAATATTATATATTTATGAATAAAAAAAAAATCACATTGTTTCTTCAAGGCATGGCACATAGTGTTGAGACAATGTGTTCCCCACTTTCAACTTAATTTTGACATTGTGTGTTGAGTTACGGAGCACAACGCCGCACTTCATCTACCAAACACATTGTTTTCAAATAATAAATGGAATTCGAGCCCACACCCATCATACTCACAGTCAGATATCACCCCACTGCGCTACAACAGGCTCATAAATAAATAATGTATACGAAAATTTAAAGCACACCATTACGGCGTTAATGTAGGCAAATTTCTGTCTTGCAGTATTAGCTATCAGTTCCTACGGGATATCGTTTGAGATGCAAATTCTGTGAGAGATATTAGTAGGTTTATTGGTTTTGAACCTGGGCGGTAAGTTGTGGTTTAGCTTATTATTAAAATATTATATATAGATATATCTATAATAGATTAAGGACGTTCTGGCACAGTGGCATAGCGTCTGTCTATAAGCGTGGCGGTTGTGGATTGGATTCTCACTTAGTGAATACGACTATATTAATTTAGTTCAATAATCACAAATAATTTATTTTCCCCAATTGGGATCGAACACACAACTTTTACATTTACAGTCAAACGAAGACTGATATTAGAGACGTTCTGTAATATTTTTTAACTGTGTCTCGCACATAGTAGGGTAGGCAGAGGGAACCTGGGAACCTAATGTTAAGATACTCCATTCCCCATTAAGACACTTATTAAAACGCCTTGCTTTGCATTGTCACCAGAGTGAGGTAATAAAAAATATTACATATTCGATTCGCCTGAGTGGGAATCGAACTTAAAACAATCACGTTTACAATTGCAAGTCTGTACCACTGCGCCACAACGGCCAGATAATTGAAATGACAAAATATTATGCAGATCGTGGAACGTTGACCTACTTTAAATATTTGCCACCCGAATAACGAAACCCGGTCTTTCTATTATTCTTTTAAATAGTAATGACAAGAAGTCTAGAGATTTTAAAGCGACTATTTTCCATTTTGCAGTACTGTTCTAAGTTATGAAAGCGTAAATTGTTTTAGTTCCTTCAATTAAATTTTCTTTGGGAGGCCAGTCGTGGGTTCGATTCCCACTCTGAAGAATGTAATATTTAATCATTTAATTTACGCGCTTTGGTAGCTAAACAAAGCGTGACGTTGACTTCCGCCAGTTAACACGCATTACCTCCAGGATTCGGCGAAAAGTAAAGCATGGAGTGTTTTAACACTAAGATCCTAGGTTCCCTCTAGGTACCCTGCCTTATGCGGGAAGAGGCTATTAAAAAGTCTTCTTTGGTTATTGGTAAGATTATCGTAATTTTTGCTTTTATAGGTACTGAGGGAATGACAACAATGATCGATATATAGATCAAATATGACAAAATCTGAACCACAGCGGCTTAGTTCGAACGTATAGTACTTTTTTCTTTTTCGAATGGACTAAACTGCTGCTAACCTGGGATGGTGACTCGAGAGAGGCTCGTCCCTGAAAAAAAATATGGGCTTTGATAGACGCTCGTGTAATATCTATGCCTAGAGCTTCCTTCTATAAATATAGTATATTTATGGAGGGGGATGGAGGGGGTTTATCCAATACAAAAGTAACATTTTCATTCAAACCTGTTGTTCCTGAGATTAGTTTATTCAAACAATCCTTTGACTTTATAGTATTGCTATATATAGGGAGAGGCGTGGGCATCCAACACGATATTTAATTGTTATGCTAATGCCATATTATAATAGTAAATTAATTAAGTCATTTCATAGAATTAATTGTGATTTATATCACAACGTGTATATTTGAGGCCAGTCGTGGCGCATGGGCACTAAGTGTGACTGTAAAATCGACTGGTTGTGGGTTCGATCCCCACTCGAGGAGATGAAATATTTACTTAAATTTATACTTCCATTTCCTTCTCTATGGTGTCGAGCCAAAGCGCGGCGTTGAGTCCTGCCAATCAAAACGCAATGCCTCCAGAATTCTAAAATGGGAAACGGAGCGTCTTAATACTAGGTTCCCTCTGCCTACCCTGCTGTGTGCGGGATACAGCGTGAAGGTGATTTGATAATTAAAATGAAAATAATATTTTTTTGTATGGATCAAATTTGAATTAAAATGGGTTCTCCATTTTTTATGGGTTCTTTGTAATCCGTTAAAAGTAACATGAGAGTAGTGTATTCCTAGTGTAATGTATGCGAATATGACACACACAAACAAACACAATTTTAAAATATTTGATGCAATGTCATTTCTTGTTGCAGATATCAGGTACTATACGTAAGTATTCACACAGCAGGGTAGGTAGAGGGAACCTAGTGTTAAGATTGGAGGCATTGCGTATTGAGTGCCGGAACTCAACGCCGCGCTCTTGTCTCAACACCTAATCGAATAAACGTAAATATAAATTAAAATAGATAAATATTTCAATTCCTCGAGTGAGGATCGAGATCGGGAACCTAGGAATCTTGTGTTATTACATTCAATTCCCATTACGACACTTCTATTTCCCACTTCCATCGATTCCTGGATTCATTTATTTACATCAACAAGCGGGTTAAGTGTCCGAACTCAACGCCGAGTTTGCCTCTTTAACACAGCGTAAACAAGCGTAATTATATCCTGAGTGGAAATCGAATCTATAACTATTACGTTTACAATCGGAAACTATACCACTCCACCACGTCGGCCTCAAAAACTAAACGAAACGCAACCTCTGAGTTATGTCTTTTATTATTAAACCAACCAACTACTCAATGTCTAAACCAACTACACGCGCGATTACTAAATGCAAATGACCAGTGACGTACATACATACATACATACACATACATAGATACACACACATACATAACGTACGTACGACCGAAACATGTGTTTCCTGCGAACTATTGTTGGGCCAATTATTGTGTACAGTTTCGTACTGTTTCGTGTTTATTTGTTTTGTGTGTGTAATAAAAGTTTTGTGTTTTGAAATTGGTAATTATGATTTATGTATATGCTTATTTCTTAAGTTCACGCTTTTTTATAAGGCCGGTCGTGGCGCAGCGGCACGAGGTGTGACTGCAAAATCGACTGGTTGTGGGTTCGATCCCTACTCGAGGAGATGAAATATTTACCTAAATTTATATTTCCATTTCTTCGCTCTGGTGTCGAGGTTAAGCGCGGCGTTGAGTTCTGTCACTCAACACGCAATGCCTCCAGAATTCGGCAGAAAGCGGGGAACGGAGTGTCTTAACACTAGGTTCCCTCTGCCTACGCTGCTGTGTGCGGGATATAGCGTGAAGCTAATTTAATTTTAATTATTTTATAGTAGTGAAAGTTTGTAATATACTGTAATATTTAAAAATAAGTTTAAGCAATTGAACTACTATCAAATAAAAAAACCGACTATATAAATTAAATTAATATATCCAGTAACACTCGCCCCTTCAATATAAATCCTAAAATCGTTTTTAAGAACCAGTTCAATGGTACTGGTGGTTACAAGTAAGTTTAATAGTTACAAGGGAACAAAAGAACGGACATACATGCAAACATACGTGCTAAAACATTACCCGCCTTTTGGGCGGCACTGCCGTCCAGTAATAAGGACTATATTTTGGCATATAAATAAACATATATTTTCCTATATAAGTGATTTCAATTTCCATACTGACTATGAATATTTTAGAACATTGCTTTGTTCTATCCAAATTTCAGCCACTACAATACAATTGACATTGTAATGATTGGCCATACACCCAAAATTTAACTAAGTAGGTAGATAAGATTATTTACTTATTAGAATTTTCAAAAAACATTTTTTATGTTGATATAAACATAATATTTATTGGATGTTGGATTTGCGGCGTTGAGTTCCGCCACTGAATGTGCAATGCCTCCAGAATTCGGCGGACGCCTCAATGGGGACGGAGTGTCTTATAACTAGGGTTAACTTCTGAAGAATTCTGGAGGCATTGCGTATTTAATTGCAGAACTCAACGCCGTCATTTGCTACGTAAACAGAGTGAGGAAATGAAAATATTAATATTGTTCCTCGAATAGTATTAGAACCCATAACTTGTCTTTTACAGTCGCACATTTATGCCACTGCACCATGATTGGCTTTTAAGAAATAAAATAAAAAAATATATAAAGAAACAAAAAAACAATATTAAAGAAAAATAATTTTAAAATGAATATTATAATTTTAATAATAATAAAACAGCATCTACATACTATTATATTAATAACAACAGCACAACACTATATAATTATCATAATATAATATAATATATAATTATTATAATATATTCTAGAAATAGTAGAACTCGACTATTTCTAGAATATATTATAATCAGTTCTATCCACAATTTCGATTGCGGTTAAGCAAATATTATCCCCGGTTTGTTGTTAATTTGCATATAGTTTGTACTAAAAACGAGTATTTCTGCAATAATTATAAAATCACTTGCCGATACAATTTGTATGGCTTAATAAACATGATGTGTTGAAAATTATTTATTAAACTATACTATTATATACAGTTTTTGTAGCAATTGTTTTTGTTTCTATAGTTATATCTTTTTTTAGGTTCACGCTGTATCCCGTATCATAGCAGGGTAGGCAGGGGGAATCTAGATCCGTATTCAGTGCTCTACTTTCCGCCGAATTCTGGAGGTTTTGAGTGGCGGAACTCAACACCGCTGCAAATTATTTATAATGCTCGGGCATTTTAAATAATGGCCCGTAGCGTTTGGCACTCCGTTCTCTCTGACTACCCCGCTAGGGATAAAGCGTGAAGCTAAATTAAGTTAAGTATTAAAACTATATTTAAGGTGATGGGAGAAGGAAAAAAAAATGAATTTTGAATAATTAAAGTTTCATTTGTTAATTTAGTATATCACGTAGAATTTTATTAGATAAAAAGTAATAATTATATAATATAAATAATTATTAGTTTTTTTTTAACTTAAGTTGTATAATTATGCAAGAACAAGAATTAACGTCATTTTACGTCGCATAGTTCACGAAAGCGAAATTGCTGATTATATTATATTAATATTATATATATATTCCTTTCAGGTTATAAAAAAATCGTGACAGTTATATAAAAAAAAATTAGATACCCAACAAGGGTACCTAAACAAGATAACTGACCGTGTAAATCTTGTAAGGGATAAGCAATGGCCTCTAAAGTAGTTTCTAGTTGTAGTAAAATAGTTGTAGACCGTGTAAAATATATTTCTTATATCAGCAACACTATAATAAATTAGAAATGTACTGTATTGTTTCTATAAAATGAATTATTTATTAATAATTATATAGTGAGATGTAAAATGAGCAGATTTAGTAAAGAAGGCGAAGGTTGTGAATACGAATCGTAGTTATGTGATCTTAATTGAGCGTATTTTTAACATTTTTAAAGTGTTATTCCATACTTAAACCACAATCGAACCCGCGGGTTCGATTCCCGCTACGTTAAAAAATATATATGTTTTCTATATTAGTAGTTTTCTTTACTAAGTGTGGAATAATACTTTAAAAATGTTTAAAAAATATTTAATAAATAGCATTCTCTTGCCAGATGATAATTCTTAGTTATTATCTTGGGGTAGCGAAAATTTGTAAAAATCTCCCTACAGAGATGTTAACAACATAAATAAGTTGTAACAAGCGTATAAAAATTTCGACGTAGCGTGATGAGAACGTGTGGCTTAGTGGTCAGAGCGCCTGGTCGGTTTCCAGGAGGCGGGTTCGAGTCGCGCTACTTTCAAATTTTTATACGTTTTCTAAATAAGTATAATTGAGCGTAGTTAAGTATATCAAATCTTCATTATTATGTTGAAATAAATTTAAGAAATTCAAAATGAATATCATTCCATAAAAAAAATATTAAAAGTATCTAATACATAAGAAACGCAAAAAAGATATATATTTTTTTAATATTAATAAAATTAAGACAATAGTGTCTCGTGTCTAGTGTAACGTGGCGGTAATGTTAACAAGGCAAATCTCAACTCGCAATATCTCGAAAATTGGACGAAAAGTCTAGAACTCTGTTCTACACTAAAAACTTCGTTCTCTCTGCCTTATAATAAAAAAAAAACAAATTAAATGTCTCTTCTAAAAAAAAATTACAACAAACTTCAAACTAGCTACCAACTTCAACTTCAAAATACACCCAACTATTACTCAACAACAATAAAAAAAATCTAAACACAACAGAGAATATGAAATCGCGAAGTCATCCAAGAGGCAATGCGTGACGAATCGCTATGAAGACGTCAATATCTTTACATTCCCTACAAAACCAACAAGTAGGGCACAAAAAATATAATAAGAAATGGTCTAAATAAAATAGGGTGTAGACTTGTCAGTTGTGTCGCTTCGCTTTATAATCCATATTGTATACCTATAATAGATATAAATTTTGAGGCCAGTCGTAACACAGGGGCAGCGCGAAAAGTTGTGGGTTCGATTCCCACTGTAGGAAATTAAATATTTAATATTTGATATATATGGATGGGATGAAGCACGGCGTTAAGTCCCGTCACTCCTCACGCAATGCCTACAGAAGTCAGCGGAAAGTGTAGAACGGAAATGTTTTTAGTGACTAATACAAAATACCAAAAGGAAAATAAATGAAAGAAAAAAAATAAGAGAATCTAGTGTTAAGACACTCCGTGCCCCGCACACCGCTCTATTTTCGATATATTGGGAATTGAGTGGCACAACTCTACTTACTCACTCATTTTGTTTTGTAAGAAAAAGTAAGAAACGAATCCACTACCGTCGCGTATATATTCTGACGCTGTGCCTAACGTCTTGAAAGTGCCAATATATTAAATTATTGTATGTGATTTTTCGCCATTCACACTAAATATATTCGCATAGTAATTATAAATCTAGAATTTCGATATTTTCATAGAAATTATAAATCAATTTAAGCTGTATATAAAAATATTAAAAAAACTATACGTTTAAAATAAACGTTTTTACGGTTTAAAATTTAGCCTCATTTAAAAAAAAATGTTCAACCCGAAAAAGTTAATTGGCGTTCGTTTGTTAACTTTAAGTTTTTTTTTCCAGATTTTTTTAGCTTTCAACTAGACTTGGACAACGAAATTGAAAGGTTTATCAATTTGCGTCGGCGGTTTTTGCGAATACGTTACAGAGTTATGTATCACACCAAGTTTTTTTTCTATTTCAAATGGTATTTTACAATGGTACAAATATAGAAAAAAATATATAAAAAAATCTTTTGTATCTTTTGTTTGGCAGTCGTGGCTCAGTGACACAGTGTCTGTAAACGCGACAGTTTTGGGATCGATTCCCACCTGGAACAATGAATTATATTCATTTTTTCGCTTTAGTCTTCTAGTAAAAAGACAAAGCTTGGTGGCGTTGAGTTCCGCAACTCACACACACCATGACTCGACAATTAGGCGATGTGGGGAACACAGTGTGTTAACGCAATTTCCCCTACTACTCTACTACATGCAATTTACGACGTGACCTAAATAAATAAATCAGCTTCACGTTGTATCCCGCACACAGCAGGGTAGGCAGAGGGAACCTAGTGTTAAGACACACCGTTCCCACTTTCCGCCGAGTTCTGGAGGATTGCGTGTTGAGTGGCGGAATTCAACGCCGCACTTTGCCTCAACACCAGAGCAAAGAAATGAAAATATAAATGTAAGTTAATATATCTTCTGGAGTGGGGATCGAACCCACAACCACTCGATTTTACAGTCACACTCTGTGCCCCTGCGCCACAACTGGCCTCAACATTAACTCAATGGGCACTCAAAAAATATTTAAAGTGACACAGACTAACCTAACATTTTTGAAATTATGTAATAAATTTCGATTTTTCATAATTGAATATTATAATTTCAAAAAAAAAATCATTATTTAGGAACCTACTTAAATACCTACATGGAAGTCGAGACGAAAAAGGAATCGTGACACCGTGGGTAGCGCTGTCAGGATCGTCCAACTAAATGCCCTTTGTGTTTACCTTTTGTTGTCTAACAATTTCTTTGTTTGCTTTCGTTACTCTGCATTTTCTCGGGAACTTCTTGTAAAACGTATAGATTGTTATGAAGACGTCAAGTTAAATATAATCTGGAGTACCCTTAAACTTGTTTGTTTCATTTCAAGAACGGACGAAATCTTGAGAAATACTTTAATTATCGAATATTTTGTCTTGGAATTTTGGCGCCGTCTTGGCGCTGTAGAATGTTGAGTAATTGGATGTGAATGTAGTAGGTTCAAGTCCTATGGGGGATAAATTTTATTTATATTTATTTATTTTCGAAATATGAAAAAAAATACAAATATATCAACATTTCATTATAGTAAAAATAGAATAGAATACTATAAATACAGTAGGTATCACAGTTAATTAAAATCTTAATTTGGTGTGGTCATATCATAGTGGCGCAGCAGCACAGCCTGGCTATAAACGTGACGGTTATGGGTACGATTCCCACTAGGGGGGATAAAATGTCTTATCTACCTTCAGCCTGAATTTATATTCCTAGCTCTGGTTTCAAGACAAAGTACAGCGTTGAGTTCCGCCATTCAAAAAGCAATCTCTCGAAAATTTGTTCAGAAAATTAGATGGAAACGGAGTGTTTTGTCACTGTATTCCCTCTGCCTATATCCCGCAAAATATACAGCGGGATACAGCGTGAAACCAAGCGAAAATCTCAATTCTAGAGTTCAAGATTCACAAAGGAACGTAGATTAAGTCGTCAGCTTTGCGCTCCATGATCTGTGGGATCATTAGTTCTTTTATTTGGCCCGAGATGCGGGTGCCTCGTCTTCTTATAGTTAACTTTTTTTTTTGGTCTGGTTTCGTGCAACCTTTTTTTTTTTTCTTGATTTTGTTTTAATCACTTCATTGTAATGATCATTAATGTTAGCTTTTATAATTGTTGATTATTGCCAACTGTTTTAGTGTAAAATTGTTATTTTTATTGTATATTTTATAATTTGTTTTTTTTTTAATATTTTTCGCTTTTATGTTCTGAATTTACTTATACAATTTTATATACATATACATTTCACGTATAGAGATTAACACTGAATCTCGCATATATTAGGGTAGGTAGGGGGAACCTGGGACACTCCGTTCCCATTAAGACATATATACCTACAAATAACATTTGTTTAGAATCAGATCAAACCTGCACCCTACAGTTTTCCTATAAGATATTAAGCTAAATCTGTCATGTTCCATACCACACTTCCTTTTAAACAGAAAGGAGAATGTCACCAACAAAATTATCAATTACTTACTTGAGTGAATTGTTTTTTTAATTTTGTATAAATAAATAATAATTGTTGAACCCATTATAGCTTAGTAGGATAGAGGAGTAGGTGCAGTGGTAATAAGTTCGATCGCTTTGGAGGATTTTTTTTTATTTTTTACGTCCGCTCGTTCATATGAGCTATATCATCATCGTATGTTAGGAGACAGTAAGAACTAAAATCAAAAGAGGAAAAAAGTATTATGTCATTTACTGTCTGCCACAGCATACGGTAGTTTGTGAGTTCAATTCCCGCTCGAGGCTATTAATTATTTACTGATAACAAGACATAGTTCTTCTTTTAATTGAGCGGAAGAAAGAGAGAGTATAATAGTCTTAACATTAGGTTTCCTCTACCTACCTTACTATATGCGGGATATAGCGTTAACAAAAAACAACTGAGTAATGAATTATTATATTATATCAATTTATTAATATTATTCCAATAGAATATTCTATTTATATTCATGAATATAGTTGTTTTCTGTATTAATATGTTATTGCTTTTGTATAACTTTTCTACGTAAATAATATATGAGGTGAACAGTGGCCAGTATTTATTTTCATATAAAATTGGACTAGTATAAGTTAATAGCCTATTATAATTTTAGATTAATAATTGTTTTGAATAAAAATGAGGCCAGTCGTGGCGTAGGGGTACAAAGTGTGACTGTAAAATCGACTGGTTGTGAGTTCGATCCCCACTCGAAGAAGTGAAATATTTATATATAGTTATATTTTCATTTCTTCGCTCTGGTGTCGAGGCAAAGCGCGGCGTTGAGTTCCACTACTCCACACGCGATGGCTCCAGAACTCGGCCGAAAGTGGGGAACGGAGTGTCTTAACTCTAGGTTCCCTTTGCCTATCGTACTGTGTGCGGGATACAGTGTGAAACGTCTGATATATATATTACAAAATATTAAAAATACATTAAACAGGACTGTGGCTTGTCTAATATAGATCAAAAAAACATTAAATCAATACACAAATTCTAGTAAAAATCAAACCTACAACCCCAATTAAGATACTTCCCACTTCCACCACTATGGCGTCAAATATTATTTAAACCACCATTTCAACTCACATTATAATGAAGATAAAAAACGGGCCAATAAAAAAAGCTTCGCCAGCAGTTGGGAGGGAACGCCCGCGGGTGCAAGGTATATAGTAATTATTATTAGAAAAACGCTAAAGTACGATATCAAAAAGGCCGACATGCGTGTAGGTGTACTCACCGTGATGGTAGTGGGGTTGCCTGATAAAAAAAAATTGTATTGTTTTTTAACATTTCTAATGTGTTAATCAACACTTAAAAAAATAAAAATGCTTTTTAGAAAACGTATAAAAATCTTTGGGTGGCGGAAATTTGCAAAAATCTCCCTAAAGAGATGCTAACAACATAAATAAGTTGTAATAAGCGTATAAAGATTTCGTCGTAGTTTGATGAGAACGTATGGCTTAGGTCAGAGCGCCTGGTCGGTTTCCAGGAAGCGCGGGTTCGAGTCCCGCTGCGTTTAAATTTTTTTACGTTTACTAACTACTTTTTCTAGATTTACGCTGATGTCTCACACAAAGGAAGGTAGGCAGCAGGAACCTGAGTACCTAGTGTTAAGATACTCCGTACCCATTAAGATATTTCCTCTCCCTGCCGAATTCGGAAGGCACTGAATGTTGATTGGGAATCAAACTCACAACCTGTCGCGTTTATAGTCACAGGCTTGAGCCCTCTTTTTACTATTATTTTTTTTATAAGACATATCGTCAATATTAAAAATATATACATAAGTATAACAAATCTACACTTAACCAATATTACAGTTACCCCATATAAAAAATAATAAAATTTTATATGAAAATTTAATTTTTAAATCCACATTATTTGGATGCATCTGGCAACACAGCAAGTTAACATCATAATTACGAAACCCACTGACGCGCGTCGAGTTGAGACGAGCTTAAAAACAAAATGGCCAGTTATTTTATTTATACTTAGAGGCGTGTTTAATACATTAAATTTAGAATTAACATAACTAACCACTGTACCCAGTTGACGGGGTCACGGGTACGTGACTATCTGATGAAATAATGATTTACGGAGAGATAGAGATAATTATATACGAAGAGATACTACTATAGTTAATTAAAATGTAGTATATTTTAATGTTGTTACGAAAGGAAGGACTTGGTTAGCATAATCAGGGCGAATCAAGATCGGATCGGGTGTCTTTGGAATAAACTATTTTGTTGTTTTATATGTATCATAAATATAAATATTGTTTATTTTATGGACGTTTCTAATAGAAATTGATGTTATTTTTGGTAGGTTTTGTTTTAGTTTCACGCTGTATCACGCATGCGAGTATAGCAGGGTACTCAGAAGTAAACTAGCGTTAGCCTAACACTTCTATCCTCCCTTTCCATTCAACTTTCGAGACATTGCTGAATGAGTGAAGGTGGCCAGGAAATGAGAATAATGCACTGTTCCGAGTGACAATCGAACCTACTACCTTCGTGTTTACAGTATCAAGCTGTGCCACTGCCCCACGACTGTTTCTATATTGATAAGACTTAGGTAGAGTTAATTATTTATTTAATCTATAATCCTTTAAGAGGCCAGTCGTGGCGCAGAAGCACAAACAAAGAAGTGTGACTGTAAGCGCGACTGGTTCTGGGTTCCATCCCCAAATGAAGAAAGGCAGATGCCACCTGGTTACCTAGTCTTAAGACACTCTGATTCCATTATGACTCCTCCGCTCCCCACCTTCCGCAGGTTTCTGTAAGCACAGCGTGTTGAATGGTGGAAACCGAAATCGACGAAACATTAAAAAAATAATATAATCTAATGGAAATCGAACCCACAATCGTACCAACCCCTATAACTAAATGCTAATAAACATAATAAAAAGCAAAGCCAGTTCATTAAACTAGTACAGAATTAAATATATTATTACCAACTTAGTGACAATGCTCCAAACAATAAAAGGAACTCGTTGACCCACAAGCCCAGCGCCGTATGGTAATGAGGATGTATGAATAAAAATACGTTTGGGCGTTGCTTATTTTCTAACAGTAGCTACCTTCCATCATTTAAATATGAGTTTAGTAAGTGATTAATATTTATCATTTAGAACGGTAGCTAGGGTTGGGTGATTTAGATATTCTTTGGTTGTTTTGGTGGGTTGAAGAGAGGATGGTGTTAAATATGGTGTTTAATAATATTTTTTTTTAGCTTCACGCTGTATCCCGCTTATAGTAGGGTAGGCAGAAGAATTCACGCCGTTTCCTCTTTTCTGCCGCTCAAGGCATTGCGTATCCTATGCTTCACGCGGTATCCCGCACATAACTGAGTAAGCAGACCTAATCACACCGTTCAGCATTTACTGCAGCTTAATTTATAGCGTTTTAGTGGCGGAGCTCAACGCCGTTATAAGTAATATACATATATCTAAATATATTTTGTCATTTAAGTATACTACTAGTTTTTTTTAGTTAAATTTCCAAAAAAAAAACAACACATTAAATAGATATTTAATGATGCCCATAACATTCTGTTATCAAAACGCGACATAACCAAGTTTAACTTTTACAACTTACAAGATAAAATTCCCCAAATTTGTAATTGATTGAGATAAAAACTAATACAAATAAGGTTTAAAGAGACACGTCGAGCGACTAAATTAAGTCGCGTTTTAAGGTATCACATACAAATAGAGACTTGATCAAGTCAAGATTGTGAGAAGAGAAATGGTTAAGTAATTATAAAAACGAGATTATTATCGATATCGTTATATCTTGTATGGTCAAAACAAGTTATTTAGTTTAATAATGAACAAAATTAAGGTTCCCAACGTTAATTGCTTGGTATTACTATGATGGATTGTCAGTTATTTTGAAAACACTTTGTAAGGTTTAAGGGATTTTTTTCTTTAATTTTTTAAGTAAAGAAATCTCTTTGCCGCGGTTACATCATTAGGGCTATAATAATTTCTATAGTGCTTTCGAGATTTCAACTAACGAGGTAGTTGTGGTTTGGTTATGTAATATTATAATAGTTTTGAATGTAAAATTTGATTTGGATTTGAATTTAAATGTTTTTGATGCTGTATCTCGTATATAGGAAGGTAGACAGAGGGAACCTAATGTTAAGTCAAGCTCAACTTTCAAGATTGTCTGCCAAAATTTAATTATAACCATTCCCCTAAATACGGAAGGAATCTACAACTGTCGCGTTTACATTAAGACTCTTTACCACTGAATCACGACGGCCTCATACACACACAAAGAACTACATATGTTAAAGTAAAAAATATATTATTTAAATTCCTAACTTAAAAAAAAAACAGAAATGGTTTGCTATTACATGGAGTTCAAAACCTTGTCCTCGTCTGGATCTTTTAACGAAATTGTATTATTTTGCATTAATTTTTGACAAAATCCTTTTGAGCCTTTAAATGCTTAATGTTGCGTTGCATGCATTAGAAACTTATCATAAAATATAAAATATAAACAATAGTATTATAAAAGAGGCCAGTCGTGGCGTAGCGGCACAAAGTGTGACTATAAATCGACTGGTTATGGGTTCGATCCCCACTCGAGGAGATGAAATATTTACTTTTTTATATTTCCATATCTTCGCTCCGGTGTCGAGGCAAAACGCGGCGTTGAGTTCTGCCACTCAACACGCAATGCCTCCAGAATTCGGCAGAAAGTGGGGAACGGAGTGTGTTAACACTAGGTTCCCTCTGCCTACCCTGCTGTGTGCGGGATACAGCGTGAAGCTGAAGAGTATTATAACATTGTACGGTGTTAAGTAGCGGAATTCAACGCCACGTTTAACTTCATTAAAAGAACAAAAATATTAAATATTTCATTTTCTTGAGCGGGAATCAAATCCACAACCTGTCGTGTTTACAGTTGCAAGCTTGTGACCCTGCGCCACGACGGCCTCAATTTTAATTAAACCTGACGTTTAATTAAATCTTGATAAAGTCAAGATGGATAGCGTATAATTTGTGCAAATCATACAAAAAAGCTACCAATATTATATTAATATAGCAAAATCTAAAACCGTCAGCGCGAAATCATTTCGCCGGTATATGAGGCGTTAACGATTTAGATCTTTCAAATTACACGCTATTAATCGAGGCCATTCTGGTGCAGCGGCACAGTGACCGTTGTGGAATACGCGACGGTTGTGAGTTCGATTTCCTGTCAGGTGAATAAATTATTTGTAATTCCCTCTGGATAAAACACGTAATAATATTTATAATATTAGTAATGACATGAGATTGAGTCGAAAATTATGCGAAATTCGGGAATCGGAGTGTTTTAGCACTAGGTTTCCTTTGACTACCGCCATTAATCGAGGCCGTTCTGGTGCAGCGGCACAGTGTCCGTTGTGGCATACGCGACAGTTGTGGGTTCGATTTCCTTTCGGGTGAATAAATTATCTGCTCCGGACAAAACACGTAACAATATTTATAATAATAACATGCAATTGAGTCGAAAACTTCTTGGAAATTCGGGGATCGGAGTGTCATAACACTTGGTTTCCTCTGCCTAGCCTGTTATATACAGGATTCAGCGTGAAACTAACAAAAATATACACATAAGCGGGATAACGCGTGAATCCCAAAAAAAAAAACAACCTAACATCATTTCCCTACTACATGAGGCGTTAACAATTTAGATCTTTCAAATTACACGCCATCAATTGAGACGTCGAGTTTGCAAAGGATGGTTCAAAAAAGAAGAATACAAGTCTACATACTAATTTAGATATCAAGCGGTCGGAGCCGACAAATCGGTGGGCATGCGTTTCGTTCGTGGAATTAAGACATCAGTCGGCAGCTTTGTTAGAATATTTTTAGTTTACGTTGCGACCGGACACGGTCAGAGTTGGTTCTTTTTCGCTTTTTCGTTGGTACAGTTTGGATTGGATAAATGTTTTTTAGGTTCACGTTTATGCTGCTTTTCGTCATATGGTAGGGTAGGCTGAGGGAACCTGGGAATATAGTGTTAAGGCACTTCGTTCTCTATTAAAACTTCTGTTCGTGATTTTCCGCCTTTGTGTTGAATTCTTGTGGTATTGCGTGTTGAGTGGCGGAACTCAACGCTGTGCTTTCCCTCTTTGAACGAAGAAATTAAAATATTAAACATTTAATTCTGCGAGTGGGAATCAAATCCATAACCGTCACGTTTACAGTCGCACTTGTGCCCCTGTGTCAGGAGGACCTGAGAGTGTAGTGGTCACAAATAAATTATTTAAAATGCTTACTGTAAAAAAAAGTAAGTTATGACAAGCGTAGAAGAATTTCAGCGTAGCTTGATCAGACCGTACCTATAGACTTAGTAAGTACAACGCTGCGATGGTCTCCAAGAGGCCCAGGTTTAAATTCACTACGGTCAGTTTTTTATATATTTCATAAAATACTATTTTTCTTTTAAAAGTGTTAAAAATGTAAATATTTGTTACTTCGGGAGGGACACCTTCAGTTGCTTATGACTAGATACTTAAAAAAATATATTAATATACAATAATATAAATCGATTGGATATATGACATTAAAACGTTATAACGCCTTATTTTTTTTCCAGCTTCACGCTGTATCCCGCACACAGCAGGGTAGGCAGAGGAAACCCAGTGTCAAGACACTCCGTTCCCCACTTTCCGCCAATTTCTGGAGGCATTACGTGTTGAGTGGTGGAACTCAACGCCGCGCTTTCACCTCGACACCAGAGCGAAGAAATGAAAATATAAATGTAGATAAATATTTCATCTCCTCGAGTGGGCATCGAACCCACAACCAGTCGATTTACAGGCACACTTTGTGGCCCTGCGCCACGACTAGCCTCTAAAAACCCCTTATTAATGTTAATAAAGCCATAAATATATACAGAAAAGCCCACACACAATATTTATTGATTGCGATCATTCTATTTTACTTTGTGATTCTGAGAGAAACAGGTTCCCAATGTCGCCTGAACAAAGGTTAAATGATGCGAATGATAAATATAGGTTGTAGTTTTTTTTTATTTTCGAGAGTTCAATCTTGGCGCAGATGCACAAAGTGTGAGTATAAACGCGACTGGTTCTGGGTTCGAGAAAATTAAAAATTTATTTAAATTTATATTTTTATGTCTTCGCTCTGACGTAGTGGCAAAGGGCGGCGTTGAGATCCGCAGCTTAACACGCAATACCTTCAGAATTCGAAGCAAAGTAGAGAACGGAGTGTCTGATCACTAGGTTCCCTCTGCCTAGCGTCCAGTGTGCGGAATGTAGCGTGAAGCTGATTTAATTTTTAATCATCGCTATCAAATGTCTCGATTAGAGCCGAAAGTGGAGAACGGAGTGTCTTGATCAGAGTTTCACTCTTTGTTATGCTATGTAATAAAGCGTGAAGCTTATAAACTAATACTACTAAGATTCCTTTTTTTATTTTGTGCTGTTTCCTACACATAGTAAAAATCTAATATTGAGATACTCTGTTCCCATTAAGACACTTCCCTACATATCATGAAATTCTGGAGGTTTTGCTAGTTGAATTGCGGAACTCAATGCCACTCTTTTTTCCTCGTCTTGTTACCAGAGCGAAAAAATGACAATATTAAATATTTGATTTATTCGCGTGGGAAGTGACCACACAAGTTTACTTATTATTGCTTATTTACAATCTTCCACGACTGGCCTCAGTTGTATTATAGGTAAAAAAAGTGTTAGGTGGCGGAACTGAACGCTGGTTTTTGTCTTAGTAGAGAGAAAATGTTAGATATATCTAATGATAGAAAAACCAAATCATTATCTTCATTAAGAATTGAACCCATAGCCTTCGCATTTTCTGTATACCATATCTAACTGGGGGCAGAGGGAACCTAGTGTTAAGGCACTCCGTTCCCCACTTTCTGTCGCATTCTGGGGGCATTGCGTTTTGTATGGCAGAACTCAACGCCGAAAAAATGGAAATACAAATTTAAGTAAATATTTCATCTCCTCGAGTGGAGATAGAACCCACAACCAGTCGGTTTTACAGTCACACTTTGTGCCCTTGTGCCACAACTGGCCTATACTAATTTAGTAACTAATTTATTCACAATTTAAAAAACAAAAAATATATTAATATTAACATTGTTATACATCAGAGTATAAATTTTGGCAAGATCAAGTAGAGAACATAATTTTCTACGTCACTAGACTCAGTTCTCATGGCCGGGAGTTGGATCTCGCCCAGTCTCATTTCCATACTATCCCAGCTATGAAGTACCCAGCTCAATATTAAATAACATAAATTATTTTGAATATATATACTCGTATATATATGAAAATATGGAAAATATATACATATTAACCAACGCTGTGTACTTGTATGGTGGTTGGTTGTGAGTTCGATTCCCGTTGGTTGTATTGTCTATAAATCGAATTGTATCGATATTTCGATTTTATTATGATTTTAAACATGTTTTATTTTTATATGTTTTAGCTTCGTTCTTGGCTTTCGGCAGGAATTCTAGGTATTGCGTGTTAGAGTTTCTATAGACTATTTCCTGTATATAGACTTTCCTAGCTAGTATAAAACATAAGGTTCATAATCTAACTTTTATAATCGTGGAGAGCGTAGTGTCTTAACACTAGGCTCCTTCTACCTATACTATGTACTACGTTATATTAATAACAGGTTTAGATTGTATATGACCATAAGGTCTGTGTGTAATAGCAATCATTTGTTATTATTAATTCAGATTGGGCAATATTATATCTATAATCTCTTGCTGTTGAAAGTAGGTATTTATATAATATTATAGCAGTCGCTCGCTACCCTGTTCATGTGGATTTTATGTTATTTGCTATAGATTTTGATCGATTTTTAGAAGGATTTTACATATTGCCATTAAGAGTTGAGTCTAAATTGTTACCAACTTTCTGCCGAATTTTATCTTCATATTTATACATCAGCTTCACGATGTATCCTGCATACAGCAGGGTCAGCAAATAGAACCTAAAACGAATTCTGGAGGCATTATGTATTGAGTGGCGGAACTCAACGCCGCGCTTTGCCTCGACACAAGAGTGAAGAAATGAAAATATAAATTTAAATATACGCTTCATTTCCTCGAGTGGGGATCGTACCCATAACCATTCGACTTTGTGTCCCTACGCCACGACTGGCCTTTATGTTATGTTCATATTTGACCTATGATTTTTAAATTTTGTCAACAGCATGAAATACACCACGATATAACTTACGAAACAAGATGTGAGAACGATTTTTTACATAAAGCACACGTACAAGGAAAGGTAAACTTCAAATAAAATAAAACATTAAATCTGATAAGATGTCTTAGTTATAAAAGCATAAATAGTGCTCAGATTACACTTACATATGGAGTTTCAAGTGAAATATTGTTATTTATAAAGAAAATAAGTGTTTACAAATTTATAAGAATCCAAGCACAGTAAAGTGTGAGAGCCAAGCTTGTGATGACTGACAATATAGTGTAATATACTTATTTAGAAATCGTATAAAAATTTTAACGTAGCGGGAATAGAACCCGTTTGAACGTATGGCTCAGTGGTCTGAGCGATTGGTCGGTTTCAAGGAGGCGCGGGCTCTAGTCCCGCTACGTTCAAATTTTTACATCATTAACTTCAATAAAAACGTTCTAACCCACTAACATGCCATATATCAATTATTTAAATTTTGTCTGTGCATTATCTGTCACTCAGAAATGAAAAAAAAAAAATTTATACTACTATAATACGTATACTCGTATGCAAATAATTATTTTTTTCATATGTGTACTTTGAGTAAGAGACTCAAAATATGGACCCTTTTTTGGCGACAAAAATAAAAAAAAGGATTAAATATCTATATATGAACTTGGCTGTTTTTATCACATTTTTGTTTCTTCTTTACACATTGCATCACGTCCTCAAAAGCATTAAGAGTAAGACAATCTGTTTGTAAAATAAGAAAAAATATGAATAAATTATTGTAATGTAAATGATAAACGATGTAATGAAACTGCTTGCGGTGTACAGTTTACAACTAAAGTTACATCCAATTGTGAATTTATCGACGTATGTTAAGTTATTAACTTTGACAGATAATAATATATTGATAATCATTTAGCGTGAAGCTATTTTTTTTTTATTATTATAGGTAATAAAAAAAATAGCTTCACGCTGTATCCCGCACACAGCAGGGTAGGCAGAGGGAACCTAGTGTTAAGACACTCCGTTCCCCACTTTCTGCCGAATTCTGGAGGCATTGCGTGATGAGTGGGACCCATAGATAATGATGTTTGTAATCTTAGACATAAGTACAAGGTTCAATTTTAATGTTTAGAAATAGTATATATGTATACTTAGTACATATAGGTATTACTTTCCATAGTAAAAAATTATTTAGCTTATTTTAATTTCGAAGCAACATTTTCTTTTGTTAATGTACGAGTTTTTAAAACGTCCACTTACCTAGCTTTCTTATAAAGATTAATATTTAAAAAGATAATTTAAAACTTGATAGAGAGAAGGATATTTAAAAGTTTATTATATTTCGCTTTTTTAAAGTTTTTATGATAATTAGGTTGACGGGAAAAGTTTAAATTCTAATATATTTTTAAAAATATTGTTTTAGCTGATTTTAAAATTAAAATTTACTTAAAAAAAGAAACAAAATAAGAGCATAATTTAAAGAGAACATCATCACCATCAGCACTACATAATTTAAAATTTCAACATTAAAAAAAAAATTAAAACACCAAAAAATAAATATTCAAATAAACACATATCCATAATATATAAAGAATAAAACAAAAATTCCGGATCGACTGTACACCTCACATCGAGCTCAGCGGGTGGTTCAACCACGTCTTCAAGTAACATTATAATCAACGACCAGATAACAAGATACTTAACAAACTAAAGCTATGTAAGAACGAGCTGTTGTCTACGAGTTTGTCTGGCTTTGTTTATGTTTCACGCTGTATCCCGCATGCTAGTATGCACAGGGAACCTGGGTACCTAGTGTTATGAAACTACGTTCCCATTGGACACTTGCGTTCCTCACTTTCCTCTGAATTCTGGAATTTGCCTCGTTACCAGAGCCAACTACTGAAAAAAAAAAATAACAATAAGAAGAAAATTAACAATTAAATAAAATTTTCCCGAGTGGGAATCGAACCCATAACCTATCGTATCTACAATTACAAGCTTGTGCCCTGCGCCACGACTGGCCTCATTGTTAGATTGACTTTATGACGTTCCTTTAATTTTATTGAGGAATGCTCTCACTCTCCAATCTCACTCACTCCTCAAGCGAAATCTTACTAGCTATTTTTAGCCGAGCTTTGTCTGTCAGTCAAACTGTAATTATAGGTATAGTTTTATTGAATATTTTTTTTCTACGAATATTCGTGGTATAATGAAATAAACCGGCCGGTCGTGGCGCAGCGGCACGAGGTGTGACTGCAAAACCGACTGGTTGTGGGTTCGATCCCCACTCGAGGAGATGAAATATTTACTTAAATTTATATTTCCATTTCTTTGCTCTGGTGTCGAGGCAAAGCGCGGCGTTGAGTTCTGCCACTCAACACGCAATGCCTCCAAAATTCGGCAGAAAGTGGGGAACAGAGTGTCTTAACACTAGGTTCCCTCTGCCTACCCTGCTGTGTGCAGGATACAGCGTGAAGCTAATTTAATTTAATTTAATGAAATAAACCTTAGTTACATACACCGAAACATTAACATGATATTCCTATAGCCTTCCTTAATAAATGAACACAAAAAAAGTCTTTCAATTCGAAGCAGCAGTTCCTGAGATAAGGGTTTCCAACCAAACAGACGCTTCATCTTATTATATTAATATAGATCAATATCCCATCCCATGTCAGGTCTCTAAGGTGCCTTGTTACACTGGCCAGTATACGATGATTGCTCACGATTATGATGTTAAGAATAAATAATTAGAAAAAGTCTTGACGTTTTTAGAACGTTGGCTATAGAATCGGTGTGAATGTTTTAAATTAATATTAATGTTTTGTGGAAGTGTGTATTTGAATGTAGGTGTTGTATATTTTAATCTATTTTTTTTGTAGCTTCACGCTGTATCCCGCACATATCAGGGTAGGCAGAGGGAACCTGGAAGCCTGGAAGTTGTGACACTCCGTTCCCATTACGACATTTTTCCACTTTTTGTCGAATTTTAGAGGCACTACGTATCAAGTGGAAGTAATGAAAATATTATATAGTTCATTCTGTCAAGTGATATTAAGTCCACAATCATCGTGTTTACAGTCGCACAGCTGTGCCCCCTTATTTTAATTTTTATTTACTGGGGAAAAAAAGTGCGGCGTTAACTTACGCCACTTAGTACGCGATATCTCAAAGATAAAGTAGAAAATGGGAAACGAATTCTCTACTAGATTTAAATTCCCTACCTATACATATGTGGGAAACAGTGTAAATAAAAAAAAAGTCCTAAAAAAACCTACAATCGTAAGGCATCGGTCTATGATATCCATAAAATAAATACCAATTTATTTTTATTCATCTTTTTTAGCTTCACACTGTATCCCGCACACAGCAGAGTAGGCAGAGGGAATCTAGTGTCAAGACACTCCGTTCCCCACTTTCTGCCAAATTCTGGAGGCATTGCGTGATGAGTGGCAGAACTCAACGCCGCGCTTAACCTCGACACCAGAGCGAAGAAATGGAAATATAATTATTTTTATTCATTCATTTTTATAATAAGTTCTAACAAACGATAACTATAGCGACAAGAGCGGCCAATTAAAAAATTCCCATACTTTTCTCAGTAACAGTGTGAGAAAAACGTAATAACGGTTTATCTGATAGCAATTTCAATTATATGAATGAGATTCTATCTCATTGAAGTTGGTAAAAAGCTTTGGCGTCTGTCTGTGGACTGTGGTATCGATAACTCGCGATATTTATAGTATAGTAGCTACGTATGTATAGTACTGGCGGGAAGTTTTGGCCACTCTAAAGTTAACTATAGAAGGTTAACTAAGACGAATTGTATGGAATACGGAGGATTTCTCTCTCTCTCTCTCTCTGATCTTACTTTTGATTATCTTCTTTCCAAGTATACCAGATACAAAAGTTCAGAAAACCTGATTTCAAGGCGGCCACGACACATTACACCGCTATAGTTATTGGAATTTTATTGTATAAAGTAATTGTTATACATAAGTACATTTTTTTTAATTGTATTGTAATTTTTTTTATATTCTATAGAACGGCAGTGAATTAGCTCAAATTTTTAAATATAATATAGGAAATCATAAAATCTTAGAATAAACTTTCAATAAATAATAGTAAAATCAGCAGTTTGAGAAAATTCAGTTAGACCACTTTGATTTTAGAAATTTTACATTCATATCAACGGTTATTGTGACGCAGTGGGAGGTACGTCGGGTTGTAAGTGCGGTGATTGTGGGTTCGATACCCATTCGGGAAAACGTCTTTAATGGGGAACGGAATGTGTTAACAGCAAGTACTCTTTGTGTATCCTAATTTATATAATAAACAGCGCGAAGCTGAAAAAATAAATAAATATAGTAGAGGCCAGTCGTGGCGCAGTGGCACAGCGTGTGATTGTGATAGCTTGTAGGACTGGTCCTCTCGAGGAAATTAAATATTTAATATTATCATTTCCTCGCTTCCGCCTCCAGAATTAGATGGAAAGCGGTAAACGGAAATGTGTTAATAGAAACAACGGACTGCTTTAAAAAGAAATCTAAGGAATTTAAGTAATTTTAACAAACTGAAGTAAATTTACTTTAATTTTATTTATTTATTTAATTTAAGTAGAAGCCAGTCGTGGCGCAGCGGTGTGATTGTAAAACCGACTGGTTGTGGGTTCGATTCCCACTCGAGGAGATAAAATATTTATTTAAATTTATATTTCCATTTATTCGTTTTGGTGTCGAGGTTAAGCGCGGCGTTGAGTTCTGCCACTCAGGACCTCCAGAATTCGGCAGAAAGTAGGGAACAGAGTGTCTTAACACTAGGTTCCCTCTGCCTACCCTGCTATGTGCGGGATACAGCGTGAAGCTGATGTTTTTTAAAATTTACAATCAATGTAAAGACAAATAAATCTTTCATATATCGAAGCTACGTTGGCAGTTGATATAGGCTTTATGAATAGCTGCGCGAACTTTTTGCTCTAGACTCGTTCGGTCCCGCTCAATGCTAAAGAATGCTGTCGTCCACTTGATGAGAAATCTGTCTTTATTTTATGTGAATTTTCTATTATATGGTGTTTTGAAATATACTTTTAAGCGTTTATGCGTCTGTGATAGTCTGTTTTGTTTTACTTTGATATTCTGTGTGATTAACTAATTAATAGGATAGTGTTCGTTAATATAGCCATCTAAAACAATTATTAAACATTTTTTTTGCGCTGTATATCCCCTGGAAACTTGGGAACCTAGTGTTAAGACGACTGAAGAATGGAACAACATAAATAATTTACTACTTAAAGCGGGCGAAGCCGCGAGCGGGTCGCTAGCTTCACGTTGTAAATCAACTTCACGCTGTATCCCGCACACAGCAGGATAGGCAGAGGGAACCTAGTGTTAAGACACTCCGTTCCCCACTTTCTGCCGAATTCTGGAGGCATTGCGTGCTGAGTGGCAGAACTCAATGCCACGCTTAGCCTTAAGTAAATATTTTATCTCCTCGAGTGGGGATCGAACCCACAACCAGTCAGTTTTACAGTCACACGCCGTCGCCACGACTGGGTCGCTAACGCTAATATATAACATGATATTTCATAACATATTGTAATGATGTAGAATTCAAGTTACAAGAAAGTTATTCGCACGAAAGAACTCGCTAATTGCTTGTTTCTTTCCAAAGTAATTAAATATATTTTTGGGCTGGTTAATAAGCGCGTGTTAAACTTGCAGTCGACGTTAAATTAGCTAGTGTAGGTTCACCATTAAATATTCTTTTTTTTTTAGATTCACGTTATTGCGGAGTATTCAGAGGGAACCTTGTGTTAAGACGCTTTGTGTCAGACTGTATGTAATTTTTTTGTGATATTGCGTGTTAAGTTGCGGAATTCAATGCCGCATTATATCTTATCACTAGCATCTTCATTTACTGGCTGTAAATGAAACATTACATATTTTAGTGGGGAACGGAGTGTCTTAACACTAGGTTCCCTCTGCCTACCCTGCTGTGTGCGGGATACAGCGTGAAGCAAATTTTTTTTTTTAAATATTTAATTTTCATCAGAAGCTACAATCGTCTCTCGTCGTTTTTTTTAATAATCATTAACGTGACATTTTCAAACATATATGTTGAAAATAAAAAAAAAAAATGTTAAAAGGTGATAATTTGTAAATTGATAAATATATAATAATAAAAAATGTATAGGTACTGACTGTTTATTTGATATTAACTATGACTATAACTAGCTTCACGTTTTATCCCTAACAGGCTAGTCAGAGAGAACGGAGCACCAAACGCTACAGTCTCTATATACCTCTTTCGCCTCGTCCCTTGTCATCAACCTCTTCATACATGCCATCCGGGGGGTTCTCGTGCTTTTAACGTGACCTTCCTCCTATATCTTTAATACTGTGTTTTCAAAGGTCAACCGAGGTCTCCCCCTACCTCTCTTACCGCTCACTTTTCCATCATAACTCTTTTTTGCTATTCTTTCATCACTCATTCGTTCGACGTGCCCAAACCAGCTGAGCACGTTCTTCTTCATTCTCACCGTAACATCCTCGCTAGTACCTGATATTAAAATAAATTAGCTTCACGCTGTATCCCGCACACAGCAGGGTAGGCAGAGGGAACCTAGTGTTAAGACACTCCGTTCCCCACTTTCTGCCGAATTCTGGAGGCATTGCGTGTTGAGTGGCAGAAC
>DWQW01002751.1:0-25357 GCA_018249695.1 Heliconius erato demophoon
ACAGCAAACACACACGCAATCAAGGCCGTTGATTAGGGCGGTAATTAGCCGCCTTTGATCGCTTCTTGTCACACATTTCATGCAAACTTTGTGGTAAATCACTATTATTACGTTATAACACCTATATGATGTGTTCAATTATATTTATTTTTGTTTAATTTCTTGTCAGTTGCTGAAAAATAAACTTTAAGAATTTTATTCTTTCCATTTAGAATACATTACATTTTTGTCGATAACTCTCTCTGTCTTGCAACAGGCACAGGGTGTGCCTTAGACTAGGCATATAGGCATAGTTGTGCTTTTCTTTAAATATAATTAATATATAGTAATTAATCACTCGATGACTACATCACGTACAAAAGATTATAAGCTTTTATAAGCTTAAATATTTCTCTATGAATTCTTCAAAGCATTTTCTTTTTTTTTATACCTTTTACAGTCACAATACTAATACCCTAACTAATAGCCTAACCTGCTGTGTGCATAAGGATGAGATTCTGTACTGTAATTACGACTTTCTGTGTTAATATTACACACGTAGCGACACTACCTACATATGAGAATTGACATACATGTAAAACTTATATTTTACCTTCCATTCCATCCATCATAGCTACCAATCAATAGTACCTACTCATCTACTAATTAAAATGAAATGAAAATGGTATAGGTCAAATATAAAGAGCAAAATTTAAATTATCTATAAATAAAACCGATTTGTTGTATTATATGGCACGAACTTTACTAATTAAGTACTAAAGCTTTCAGTACACATAATATGTTAGTGATGTAACGTGTGTCATTTTTTTTAAATATTCGCAGATACCGATTTGAGTGCATATACCTGCTACCGACATTCGCGAATGTGAATATGTGTTTAGGTTTTGTTTATATTTCGCGCCAATTGTATAAGGTTTGGTGACAGTCTCGTTCGTATGAGTTGCTTTAAGTTTGTATTTTGTTCTGAGAATTATCAAGTTAATTGTGAATCTTCATTTAATTTGAGAATGAGGCCGTCCGTGGCGCAGGGGCACAAAGTGTGACTGTAAAACCGACTGATTGTGGGTTCGATCCCAACTGAAGGTGATGAAATATTCACTTAAATTTATATTTCCATTTCTTCGCTCTGGTGTCGAGGCAAAGCGCGGCGTATAGTTCTGTCTCTCAACACGCAATGCCTCCGGAATTCGGCAGAAATTGGGGAACTTAGTGTCTTAACAATAGGTTCCCTCTGCCTACCCTGCTGTGTACGGCATGCAGCGTAAAACTGATTTCCTTTTTTTTTACTAAATAATAAAGTGAAGACAGACAATGTGATCTTGCGAAGGTAAATAACAATTATCATATTGGTGGTAAATTATTTGACGTTCAAAAAATGAAGCATGTACATTCTTATTTTGAATAAAATTATTTGAATTTGAATTTGAATCGTTTTTTTTTTCCAAAATTCGTATTCACAAAAGATTTTTGCGAATGCGAAAATATGCGAATAAAAAAGCGAATGCGATTATTCGTTACATCACTACAACGTGTAGGTACCCACATATTATATAAAACGCCATTTGCAATATCATTGTCACACAGTAGGTAACTAATGTAAAAATTATTATTGAAATTGAGAGGTTTGCACAATTTATGAATAAATTTGGTATGCGGTTAATGATATTGACAAAATAATGATTGCGAATTTTAATACTATTTCTTACACCGTGGCGTGGTCTCAGTTCGAAATATATGTTTTCAAAATATTTTTTGATGTTTTCTGTTGTTAAAAAATATTATAAAAAATTAAAGATGATTTAAAAGTTTTTTTTTAACATTTTCAATTCCACATTTAGGAAAGAAAAATATTTATTTAGAAAACGTATAAAGATTTTTGAATGTAGCGGGTTCGAGTTTCGCTACGTTTAAAATTTTTATACGTTTTCTAAATAAGTATGATTTTAAAGTTATTGTACAATGCATGTAGTAGCGGAACCGAATAACGCGCGTTTTCTTGCTGGGTTGAGGAAATGAAAATGATTTTAATACATTCTTTAGCTTTCTCAAGTTGGGAGTTCGGCTTAATACTGAAGGCGTTGCGTTTTGAGACGCGGAGCTAAACGCCGCGCTTTGCCTCATTTCCAGAGCGGGGAAATGGGACTACTAAATATTTAATTTCGTCAGCCATCGTACCCACAACTTAACTCATTTACAATCGGGCGGTTGTACATCGGCGCCAGGACTGGACTCAAATTTAATTTATTACTAAAAATTTCAATATAACACGAAACGAATCGAATCCACAACTACCGTATCGAGTATCGTATCTATGTCTCGGTATAACGTATAGGTACTGGTCACATCCAAAAAGAATAAAAAATAACACAACTATATGTCAGTAATATCTTATAAAAACAAAAGAAATGTGCCAATAACCCCACATACTTCCCTGAAGCTGTATAAATCATAAAATTCCCATAAGAATATTTCCAACCCCTCGAGATAGTCGTTTTGTAGAGTTTTTTGTTGCCGATCGTTTACAACGTAACGTAGTGTAATTCGATACATCCTGCGTTTGACGGCCCTCGATGAAGCTTCGGCTTTGTTTTAAAAAGATTCCAGTCAAAATCAAAAATTATAATATTGAAAGGTGTAGACACTTTTCATAGTTAAATTTAAAATTTTAGCTTTACAGATTTTTTATAATATTTTTTGGAAAAATTGTAACATTAAATTATTTTGTTTCATACTTGACATGACGGATATGTTTTCATTATTTTTTTGTAGCAAAATAATACTTTAAAAAAAATGATGTATTAGTAACATAAGGAAGACGCGTACCGTAATGTTTAATAATATAATTATTATATTTTTTATAGCTTCACGTCTTACCCCGCACATAGCACGGTAGGAAATCTGGGAACCTCGTGTCAAGACACTCTGTTCTCAATCATTCCGCCGAATTCTGTAGGCATCGTGTTGAGTGCGAAACTCAATGTCACGCTTTGCCTCAGTTACCAGGGCGAGCTAATGACAACATTAAATATGTAATTTCCTCGAGTGGGAACCAAACCCACAACCTGTCGCGTTTAACAATCACACGCTTATGCCACTGTACCGGGAATGGCCACCTATATCAACTATACATTCTCTAGTATAATTTGGGGGAACTGTCCTAATGCAGGGGGAACCCCCCGTAGATTAGGCAGAAACAAACTTGCACATCACTTTTCGACCAATTTTCGATACATCGCGAGTATAGTGGCGGAACTCGTTCTTTCTCTACAAAAGTGGGAGAAAAAATACAACTCCTGCGAATAGGGATCGAACTCACAACCAACGCATTTACTGTGAGACGTTGTCTTACTTAGCCATAACGGCCTCAACCATTAATTAATTTCATATAATAATCAAACATTAAACGAAATATACAACTTAAATATAAAAAGCGTACATCGAGTAATTATTTAACTCAATCAATAACTGGGAACCGATGTTTAACTAAATTAATATCGATTATAATCGATGTAATAATATTAAACTATCCGCTAATCGATAATTACCGTCACGCTGTATCCCGTACACAGCAGGCAGGCAGAGGAAACTTAGTGTTAAGACACTACGCTCTCCATTTTTCGTCGATTTCTGAAGGCATTGCGTGTGACGTGGCGAAAATAAACGCCGCGCTGAGCCTCTATACAATAGTGAAGAAATGAAAGTATACATTTAAATGTAGGTATATTTCATTTCCTCGAGTGGAAATCGAACCAATACATCTGTAACTGTAAGTTAAACTTCTGGAGGCAATGCGTGTTGAGTGGTGGAACTAGACGCCATGCTTTGCCTCACGCTGGAAGGAATGAAAACATTAAATTAAATATTTCATTTCCTTGAGTGGGAATCAAACCCACGCAAAATCTGTCGCTATTACAGTCTAATTATAATTAATTAATCGATTATCGATACACGTCACGGCTAGTAATCGAGTAAATACATAAGTAATGGGTTGCAAAGCTCAAAACGGTAATATCTCGTGGTTCAGTGCGTCGTACTTCTAAAGTCACGTCCACTGCGGGTAATCTAAGTTGTGGAGATAAATGCGAAGCCTTGAAACTCACGTATATATGTGTTATTATTTTTTTAATATCTTTACATATTTCCTGGTTGTTGTGGACTACAATTATTTTTTATTGGTACTTATTTTACTGTTATTTTTATTATTATATTATTGGAAAAAAGAAATCTTAATGAAGTCGAGCATAATCTTCGTATCGCCAATGTGATGTCTTTATAGGTATTCATTATATCTACGTAAAGAAAATTTGCAATATTTAAATGGTATTATAATTATTAAGACAAAAAAGCTAAACTGAACTTATTTTAATACAAATACTGTGTGTGGGGCAAGCTAAAGTATAAGTGCCATGATCTAATTTATATAATAAATAACTTAAAAATTTACATCTTAATAAATACAATTTTAGCTTTAATTTACTGATATATTACGTGTTATTAGTATAATATTGTAGATTTAAATAAATATAATGCTTAATATTGTGATTTCTTTGTGAACAACATGCGAAATCTACCAAAAAACATTATTAATTCATTTATTATTTCCTCACAACTTGTCCAAAATACATCTGGCACATGATTATGAGATTCAAATTTTTAGCTAAACAAAATAGCATCTTTCACCGTTTCACACAAACAAACCGACAATAAAAAAAACCAAGATACAAAAAAAAAAACCCCGACATCCCACACCCAAACGCTAACGCTACCGCCCGTAGCGCCGCTCGTGTCGTAACCGCACACAGCTTTTGTTACAGGGAATGGATCCGGCCGATTGACGACCGTTGATACAGCCGGCCGCTCGCGTAACACTATACTTGGTACACGCGATCCGCGGGCTAGCGTTACCTATCACATCTCGGCGCATACCTAGTTATTGCAATTTGATATAGAATTATTATGTATATTGTGTGTTTTTAATTTAAAAAAATAATTATATTAGATACACGCTGTACCCCGTTTATAGGAGGGTAACTTAAATATAGTGTTGAGACACTCTGTTTATCACTTTCCGTCGAATTTTTCAAGGCATTGCCTGTTGAGTGGTGAAACTCAACAGGGTATTATTGCCTTGGTGCCAGAGCGAAGTATTGAAAATATTGACAAATAATAATTCATTCTTTCGAGATGGGATCGAACTCACACCATGTGACTTGTAGTCACACCTTTGAGCCCCTGCGCCACGACTGGCCTGTAAAATTCTGGTCTCTGGAATTTTTTTTTATATTTGAAGAAAGATATATGTATGCTCTACTTAATTAAAACTCTATCATACTTCATTGACTATTTTGGTGTTATTGGAACGTCCTTCACTGATTTCACTGACATTGAATGACACACGGTGGTTGTTAGTGGAACGATAACCGAACGATTGACCAGAAAAGAAGGTAAATTGAAAATATTTTTAAATTTAATAATTTACAGACAAAACGTTGTACCCGAGTACACAACATAAACTTTCAGCAAAATGGGTGGAAACCTTAAAACAGAGTATGTCTACAATAAATCAGAAACCGAGACCTGACCTGACGAACTAGAAACCTGGAAAATTAAAAAAAAAAGCACAAATCCTGTAATTTATAGTAAAATAAAAAAAGATAAAAATATAAAGAGTAAAGACACAAATTAGAACGAATAAGTACAAGTACGGCGACTCTACATTGCCACGAACAAGCTACTCATCGACATTTCTGTGCAGACCAGCGCTCATGCTCCTTCACAGGGATAATTAAATTAGTATCGCGTCAAAGAACACCAGCACACTATTTAGGACTAAACTTTGAATGTCTTTTTACGTCCACTTGAATAGCGCCTACTCGAGTTCGATTGGACTTTTGACTATGAAGGTTGCAAATCGATTTTCTAAATAGGAAATGAAAATTATATTGCTAGGGTAAAAAATGAGACCAGTTGTGGCGCAGGGGTACAAGCGTATGACTGTAAGCGCCACAGGTTGTGGGGTCATTTTCCAATCGAGAAAATGAATTATTTAATATTTTCATTTCTCCAGTCTGGTGTTGAGACAAAGCGCGGAGTTGAGTCCTGCCACTCAACACGCAATGCCTCCAGAATCCGACTAAAAGTGAGTCTTATTACTAGGCTCCCTTTGCCTATCTGCTACTTGCTGGATACAGCGTGAAGCAGGAAAAAAATCCAATACTTATATCCTATCAATTCTTTTTCACGAAAGCACTACCGACACAAAGTAGCCATGTTACACATAAAACAATAATTGATTGCACCAAGTACGAAGAGAACTTCAAATTTGTATCGAACAATCGTGGGCTATTATGGGATTCGCGTCTCGCTCACACGTCCGCGGTGGAAAGGGAGGACAGTTTACACGGTGCTATTTGATACGCTTTTTCCTTCGAAGGATAGGAGTACGTGATTCGGTTGGTTTTTTTCGTGGGCTTTGTAAATTATTTGTAAGGTTTCGATATGTGTTGCTCATTACACTACAAGCGTATCCTGCCAGCGGCGACCGCAAATGCGAGACATTAAGATTTTTGATCCACCTGACCATCTCAGATCTCTGAGGCTGGTTGTCCGAAAAAAAATTTACAATATTGTGGTTAAAGCACAACAATATAGCGAAATTAATTTGCACGTTTTTATATTCACGCACTTCGGGTAATATGTGAGGTGGTCATCCTCATAGCCTATTATGCAGTTTTCCATTTTTGTTCTATTTAAAATACATGAAACGATGGGCGGAGGAGCCGTATTCTTAACAATGTCGATATGGACTGTATTAGGTACTTAAAAAGCTTTTGAATTGTATGACAAAATAAAAAATCCGGTCAAAAGCGAGTCGAACTTGCTTTCCGAGAGTTCCGTACTGATTCTTCAATCACCAAAGAAATTAACTACAAATATAAGTTTGTAATGAGTTTTTTTTCATGAAATCTTTGTATTTCTTTATTTATATTGTAAAATCTCATTTTCGGTCCATGAGACGTATTATATTGCTTTGGATTACGGCGAATTTCATACAAAAATTATGCATTAACGTACGTATTTTTTGATTGTGTTGACTTAGAAATTTGATTTTTTCTGAGCTCCAAGGGTCTATGGTAGACCTGAAGATTTGATATTTTACCCGACTCGAGGTCTACACGGTTTCGAAGTGATCTTAACAGAAGTACAGATGGACAGATGGTCAACAAAGTGAACCTATAAGGGTTTTGTCTTTACCTTTTGACGTACGGTACCCTAATATATGAATATGTTGAATACCGTGCAACCAGTAACCGCGACAGATCACGCTAATGACAAGAGCCTTATGTAAACTGGATAGCAACATTTCACTTAAAAAAAATATATAAATATGCTTTAAAAGTTTTTACATATCTTTCGTATTCCTAATCCTTTGTAATCCTTTTGTGAGCCTTGTCAATGGCTGGCTGTATACAGATACGAAGCTAAGAAGGTAATAGCAGTTTTCCTTTCGCTTTGCGGTCGGCTCATTTGACCGCGCATTTACAAATTTATTGCGGACGCGAGAAGATGGCGGCGTACGGAAAATAGTGGCTGATTGTAACGAGGGGAACGGCTAAATAGGTTGAATAATAAAGTAAGAATTAACACGGCGAGACGGTTTTCAGATTTTATATAGATAGATAAAAATAGAATTTGGCTTATGTTAGAATTTTCAATGCAACAGATGATTTTTGATTATGTTCTTTATAATACTGTATTATATATCATGTATATACTAAAATACAATATGCAATTACGAAATATATACTTAGTAGAGACTCAAACGCGGCTTCGCCCGATCAAATTTTTTTTATATTATAACCGAAGCATAATATATATTTTTTTCGATAAAAAATATCCTATGTCCTTTCTAATACTCTACCAGTTTACACACAAACAAACTTACATTGACATTTATAATATTAGTATGATGGCAATGATAAAGAAATTTCAATTTCAAACACAAAATGGCGTTCACCCAAATAAGCTACGTACAAGAAAGTGATTAAATCAAAGAATCATTTGAAAAATATCTTATTAGAAAAATGGTGTACGCAAAAGATAATGTCTGTCCATCCAGTCAGTCCAGAAGCTGTGGTTTGTGGCTAGAGAAGTTAATGTTGCCCGCAGCGCCCCGCCCATCGTACATTTTAATAGTTTTAATGCTCCCGTGATGGGTCTTCTCTCATGTAACCTCTGGTGTTTTAGTTATATAAACTAAAACTAGGTTAACAAGGAACAAGAGATCAAACCATATTATTATTTTTATCAACTTCTAACAATAAAGATTCTTTTTTTAGCTTTACTTTTCAATTTCTAAAAATATAAAGTCTTTTTCAGCTTTACATTGTATCCCGCACGAAGCGGGGTTGGCAGAGCGATCTCATGTGTCGTGATACTCTGTTTCTCATTTTCAGCCGAATTCTAGAGGCATTGAGTGGCGTAACTCAACGCATCAATCATGAAAACATTAAATATTTCATTTCCTCGAATGGGAATCGAACCCGTTGTGGGTTCGATTCCCATTTGCCGTTGCGTTTACAGTCACACGCTTATCTCTGGGGATCGCCTCTGTGGGATCTTTGATATAATAGAAAAAAAATTGAGGCCAGTCGTGGCACAGGTTTGGTTTATTGAGCTTTTTATTGTATTTTATATTAATACTTATACTTGCTTATAAATAACATAAAAGACTGTAAAATCGACTGGTTGTGGGTTCAATCCCCACACGAGGAGATGAAATATTTATTTAAATTTACATTTCCATTTCTTCGCTCTGGTGTCGAAGCAAAGCGCGGCGTTGGGTTCTACCACTCAACACGCAATGCCTCCAATGCCGCAGAAACTGGGGAACGGAGTGTCTTAACACTAGGTTCCCTCTGCCTACCCTGCTGTGTGCGGGATACAGCGTGAAGCTGACAAAAAAAATCTCAAAATTATAAATCCAATAAATAAAAATGGACAATATGCTTTACTTTGTATCACTACACTCGTTGACGTGGGTGGTCCATAAGAAGAATGACTGGTGGATACTTTATAGGCTTCTATGTCTCGTATTGCAATTGAACTTTTTAAAGTTTTTTTACTTTTAATTATGTTTTATAATGAATATAAATTAATATTTGCGCTTGGTCGGTTTCCAGGAGGCGCGAATTCGAGTCCCACTACGTCAAATTTTATTACGTTTTTCCTTGTTTCGATAACAAGGCAGAACGCGGCGTTGAGTTCCACCACTCACCACACAATGATTCAAAATACAGCAGAAAGTGAGAAACGGAATACAAGTGGCCATTCCTTGAAGCAACCCAATTGTGGAACAGTCGCGTGCTACTCCCGGGGCTAATTCGTGGCCGTGCAGCCATTAAATCCAACAGTAGCACACGGAATGAAACCGCAGCCATTGCCCCGTGATTTCTGCAGCCCCATCGATCCATAGTTTGGTTATCAAATTTTCACACGGACCCTCGCTCGCACCAAGATAGACTTTATTTGAGCAAGTGTAACCGCAGAGATACGCGCCGTCGATGCTACTATAATCGATTGTTCAGCCATTTGTGATACAATGCTTGGTCCGTACTACTTTTTTGTGTGAAACGATCTAAATATCTCTACTACTGCTGTATTGTAATGTAAAGTGGATGAACTAGTCGTATTAGACATTGGTCGCTATTACGCCGTTGGCTCTCGGTAGCCAATCATGGCACCCGAGATGTTGATCATCGAAATTGATCAATCATATCGAAAATTTTGTACCGGAAATTAGGTGCGATGTAATATTACATTGTTCACTGGATTTGATGTTTTTTTTAAAGTAGCTTTCTTTATAATTTTATTAAATTTAAATTACGTATTTTTATTATAAAATTTTGGCACAGTGGCCAGTCGTGGCGCAATGGCACGAAGTGTGACTGTAAAACCGACTGGTTGTGGGTTTGATCCCCACTCGAGGAGATGAAATATTTACTTATGGCAATTTATATTTCCAATTCTTCGCTCTGGTTTCGAGGCTAAGTGCGGCGTTGAGTTTTGCCACTCAACACGCAATGCCTCCAGAATTCGGCAGAAAGTGGGGAACTGAGTGTCTTAGGTTCCCTCTGCCTACCCTGCTGTGTGCGGGATACAGCGTGAAGCTGATTTTTTAATTTTATGGACGACACAATGCTTTCTTTCTAATGTTTTTTTAAAACACTTCTGTTCTTCACTTGCCGTCAAATTCTGGACGCATTGCATGTTGAGTGGCGGAACTCAACGCAGCGCTTTACCTCGTCGCTAGAACGAGGTAAATTGAGCGAAGAAATGAAATTGTAATGTGTAAATGAAAATATTTAATTTCTTCAAGTGGAAATCGAGCCTGTCGTGTTTATAATTGCACTATTGTGCGCCACAACTGGCTTCTTTCTTTTGTTATTTGTGTTATTTTAAATTCTTTTATGTTATTTATAATGCAAGTATATGTATTAATATAAAATACAATAAAAAGCTCAATAAATGTCTATTTTTCAATATTTTTAAATCTATCTTGTTTTTTATCGAAGGAAACAGAAACCAATCACTACAAAGTAAAGTTGATATGAATCAACAAAAAGAGCTTTGTCTCTACATTCACACAGAGCAGCAACGAGTGGCTATAACCCCAAAAAAAATTTTTTTTAATATTATTTAACGTTCTTCATAGTTCATATTATTCCAATTCATTTTTATCTTTAATCTACAGAAACAAATCTAAAACCCTATTCTCTACCTAATTGCCGCCTAGTTCTTAGTGCGATGTTACACCGTAATGACATTGTGCCGGCGTCTGTTTTTTCTTGAGATCGCATTTGATGTTATTATTATTATTTTCTCTTGTTGGCCATCCAAAGGCCATTGACTTGATCTACAGCATCAGAATTTGTGACGAACAATGCTTTTTATATGGAAATGATTTTTTTGTTTTTGCGTCACGCTGTATCCCGCATACAGAAAGTAGGCATAGGTAGAGAGTAGGAGGGAACATAGAAATTCGGCGGAACAGGTTCCCTGTTCTGTAGGCGTTGCGTGTTGAGTGGCGGAACTTAACGGCGCGCTTTTGTTTCGTGACCAGAGCAAAAAATGCAAATATTAAATATTTTAGACTATTAAATATTTGGGAATCGAACCCACAACATGTGGCGATTACAGTCACACTTTGTATGACACCTGTCTATAACACGCCACACAATCTTCTATAAAATGCTTGAATGTTTTTATTTTTTCTATTTTCTATTACAATATATAAATATAGAATTGGTTTTGGGTAATGTATGTATATATTGATTCTCCTATATTTAAGATATTTTTTCATGTTTATAAGTCCTCGTTGAACTTGTTACTTATAAAACTTGTTTTACGCGGGCATGTTATTTGTTAGAAAAAATCGCTATCAGTAATCAAAGTTTCGAGCTGGTCTATCTACATATGGAGTTAAGTCTGTATTATATCTAATTTGCATAATAAGAAGAAGAGAAAAATGAAAAGCTGCAATGATTAGTGCAATAATGATGTATAATTGCTTTTTTTGTAAAAATGATAAAAAAATAATCAAATACTGTATAAAAATCGATAATGTTGCACCAGCCACTTTATTTTCGATCCCAACAAATATAAGAAATACATAGATAAATAACATTTATCTATGTATTTCTTATATTTCTTTCTTCTACGCCAAATCTATTAAACCTTAAACATTTTATAATAAAAATATTTACAGATATATATAAAACACTTATAAACAAAACATCTACAATATAAACTAGTTCTATCAGTTATTACGATTGCGCCGGTATTACCATTGTTTATCTGGTCGTACATCGGCGGTGATTGCCTGCAAGGTGTTCCATCAGCATGTAATTGGCCGTTCCCGATTGTGGAACCCAGTCGGGTTCCATCATTCGAGTGTAATATGCACGTATCGATTCCACCGACTACTGTATTAACCGGTGAATACAACAATTTCAAAAGGCTCTGTATAGTATTTGATCGTTTGATTCAATGATGCAGTTGCTTACAGTGGAAGTGGCGGGTTTATATTGTTTTGTGGTATTTTTTTAAGAATTTATAAAAAAATGATTAAAAATAATAAAAATGAATGTCATGGTAATTTTGCAAATCACAATTTTTCAAGAATCATAGATTCGATTCCGCCGGAGAAAATAAAATCCTTTTCTTTATCACTAAAACAACATAATAAAGATATTTATATACAGAGAAGTGGACTTCCTAAAAAAACGCATCTGCTTATGGTTAATAGTAATTTAGAAGGAAAAAAATACATCTGCAGCTCAATCGAATCTTGTCAATAGCTTTATTTCATATGCCTTTATGCCTTTTCTTTAAGAAAAAAAATGTTCGGCTTTACAAATGACACAGTAGAGTCTAATATTGAAATATTATGAAACATATAAATATAGGAATAATATTTTATTGACAGGAAATAGATCATTTTTAATGGAAGTGAAAGAGTCGATCCCGAGAAACCGATATAGTTATTGGATTAACCTTGATTTGATCGCTTTGTTCTATAATTTTTTTTAATGTTACAATTTTAGTATAGCGTACGATATTTTCAGTAGATATCATTTTATTATTTTTTAGATAAAACACTTTATATCAATGTTGAAAAAGATACTTTAAAGGTCAATATGGTTTTTTTTTCAGCTTTACGCTGTATTCCGCTTGTAGCTGAGTACACAGAGGGTGCCCAGTGTTAAGACACTCCGCTTCCCACTTTTCGCCGACTTCTTAAGATATTGCGTGTTGAGTGGTAAAAAAACGCACTTTGCTCCGACAACAGAGCGAAGAAATCACAATATTAAATATTTCATTTCTTCAACTGGGAATCGAACCCATAACATCTCGCGTTTACAGTCACACGCTTGCGCCACGACTGGCCTCATATACTGAGATCATAAATAAATAAATTGAATTACACAATAAAAACGTAAATTAAACATAAATAAACCATCTTTCCTACTAATGTAAATTGCCTAATCAAAAAACACCAGTTGACATGGAGCGGAGAGGCTAATAATAATGTGCGTAATGGCCGCCATTAGGTGCGCGCGCGCTGATTGCCGCGTGCTGATGAAAGCTTGGATTGCCTTGTAAGAAAGAATATAAAACAGACTGTATAATGCATAGAAATAGCTTTCACGCTTTACTTTTTTGGTAATAAGATAACGTATTCTAATTTAGAAAAACAAAGTTTTTTTTTTGGGAAACGTATACAATTTTTTATGTAGCGGATTTGAAACTGCGCCTCTTATACGGTACGGTTTGACCACGGCGTACCATAAGTTCTCATCAATATATTTCGAAATTCTTATATATTTGTTACAATTTATTTGTGTTGATCTTTGAGTAGCGGGTAATTGTAGAAATCTCCGTACTGCGACGTTTTCATAGTTTGAACGACAAGAACGACAAGTAGTAGTAATTGATTATATTAAAAGAATTGAATGTATGTGTTTTTTTGTGCATTTATATAAATATAGATGTATGTATACCTAAACAAAATATTTGTTATAGGTCGAAAAAAAACATAAAAATCAGCAATTTATTCTTATTTATACGAATTAAAATACAGCTTTTATTACTTTTATAATTTAAAAATTATCGATTTAGTGACGATTTTTTATCAACAAAATGCCTATTCATTCTTAGAGTTGCGATCACAGATGAAAAATTATGATTAAACAAATCTTTGCGAGATAAGTTTAAGGTACGTATAAAGACAAAGCAACGTGATTTTTTTCAGCTTCTCGCTGAATCCCGCAGATAGAAGGCAGAGAGAATCTAGTGTTAAGACACTCCGTTCCCCACTTCCCGCTGGATTTTCAAGGCATTGCATGTCGGGACGACGCGCTTTGCCTTGTTACCAGAGCGAAAAAATTAAAATATTAACACATAATAACTCACTTCCCCGAGTGGGAATCAAACACACACCCGTCACGTTTACGTACGTGCCACTACGCCCCGACGATCTCTAATATGAATAATTTTTGTTTAGTTTTGTTTTTAATATCAACTTCTACAGTCCTGTCTCATAGATTCTTTAGTTCGTTCTCATCTCGCTTGGCAAATAAGGCAGTCAGTTAGGGTTGCGATTGAGAGTTGCAATGAGCCCGATGTTAATACATTTAGCGGCTCGGGACACTTGCATAGTGATTTAGAACATAATTATGTTTAAATTACTTATTTCAGTAAGGTTTTTAGGTTTAATTAGGAATTTTATGTTGTTTTGTAGTTAACTTCTTAATTGCATGAGAATGAAGGCTAGAACAGTTTTGTGTTATACGTGACAAAAATATATATTTTTAGAATTTTAAATGTATATATATTTTTTTTAATTAGGCATATTAAATTTTATAACTTTATTTTATTGTCATAAATACTATATATTCGATGGAAGTACTAACTCTATAATATACCTACATTTAACAAGTAAAGCAAAATGTACGTATAACCTATTCCCCGAAACAACACGTCATTTTTAAATTGATTATTTACGATTTTGAGTTTAAGATAAAGCTACTTCTATTTTTCCCAGACTAATATCGATCTATGTACCTATATATGTGGATATTTTAAAAATCCAGTCACAGGCACAAAGTGTGACTGTAAACGCGACTGGTTGTGGGTTCGATCCCGGCTCGAGAAAATGAATAATATATTGAAATTTTAATTTCGTCGGTCGTGTCGAGGCAAAGCGCAGCGTTGAGTTCCGCCACACAACACGCAATTCCTTCAAAATTGGGCGGAAAGCGGGACACGGATGTCTTAACACTAGGTTCCCGCTGCCTACCCTGCTGTGTGCGGGATACAGCATGAAGCTGATTTTTTAAAATTAAAATATAATAACATTTCTTACCTTCAGTCGGTATGTTCGCATTAGTTTTATACTCTCGCTCTTCATGGGACAAGGACCGTATACTTCTTGGATGAGACGTCTTGTATTCCATATCGCGAAGCGCCATCGAGGTGGTCGATATGAATGGTCTTTGGAAGCCTATCGCCCTTATTTGGTGTGTGGTTACATTTGTACCTGTTGTGTAAAAAAATATATGTTAGCTTGCAAATATCTAATTAATCAGCTTCACGCTGTATCCTGAATTCAGCAGGAAAGGCAGAGGGAACCTAGTGTTACGATACTTATTTAATATCTAATATATATCTACTTATAATAAAATAATAACAGATAAGTATTTTTTCATTGTTATTGGTAGCTGACGTAGTAGAAGTAAGCATTTCTTTTAATTTCTTGTCTGTTTTGTCTTGTTTTCTGTGCGTTTGGTCATGCTAATCTTAGAAACTTAACAGATTTAATTGTAGTTTATAAATAAAAAGTTATCTAATTTAGTAAGAACATTGGACAAAATTAGTATAAATATCTCTTAAATTTAATAAAAACTCTGTCTGAAACTTTATATAGTTATAGAAATTGTTTTTAAAATAATATTATTATTATAAGAAAATGAAAGTAAATGAATAATTACATAGTTCAAGCGAACGATGAAGCGAGTGTAAAAATATATCTATATTTTGCTAACATTCTTTTATTTTGGATTTGGAATGATTTAAAACTTGTAACCACTACAACTACTGTATTTCAACTACACCATGATAGCATTAAACAGTACAGTGCGTGTCCTAAAAATATAAATCAAATAAAATCAACTTCACGCTGTATCCCGCACACTGCAGGGTAGGCAGAGGGAACCAGTGTTAAGACACTCGGTTCCCCACTTTGCATTGCGTGTTGAGTGGCAGAATTCAACACCGCGCTTGTTCTTGACACCAGAGCGAAGAAATGGAAATATAGATTTAGGTAAATATTTCATCTCCTTGAGTGAGGATCGAACCCCCAACAACCAGTCGGTTTTTACAGCCACACTTTGTGCCACTGCCTCACTCACGACTGTTCTCAAAATATGCTGTCATAAAAATATGCTGTATAATAACTTATTTATAACATTCAGTACATTTATTAACTATCCACGAGTTTATTTATTAACATATAAATTTAAACTATCTCAAAAATATATAAAACAAATGAAAAAAATAAAATATTATAAAAAAATCAAAAGGTAGAGTCTAAGCGTCGTTATTTATAATTCGTACAAAAATAAACTTCCGATATATAAAAAAAAAGAACTCTCGTTTCCTGGGTCCGAAATAAATAGCCCTGTGTCAATCACCTTATTAGGAACAAAAGTTATTTTTTTTTTCTCCATACAAAAATGACAGGTTGCACGCCGAAATCCCTAGCGGTATTTGAAAGGCACCGACGCAATTATATCGATCCCGCTTTTTCAAAAAAAAACGCACATAATTAGTTTATGAGTTTACACAATACAACGAAATATGCCGCAATTATGTTGTGAAATCGACTCAAACAAATGCAAGGCTAATTATTATTATATATTTATATATATATGATAGTGTTGTACTTTGTTGAATCGTAAGTGATGTAAGTTATCGATTTTTTACAAGTGTTACGTAAAAAAGTATATAATAAAAAAACTTTCAGTCTTGGTTTTTGGTCTATCAGTAAAATTTAGGTAAATCGATGATATTTAAAAGTATAGTACTATCTATAGAGTTTTTTTTTCAAATTGGCTTTATTGCTGTTGAACTGGGATGGTTTTTACAGCGTCACCGGGCGGAGATTAAGGGGCGAGAGTAGCTCGCCGCTGAAGAAATCTACAGAGTATATATTAAGAAAACGTATAAAAATTTAACATTTGATAAAAATTTAACGTATCGAGAGTTGAACCCGCGCCTCTTAGGAAACCGTCCTAGCACTCTGACCAACTAAGTCATACGTTCTCATCGAGCTACGTCAAAATTCTTATACGCTTGTTACAATTTATTTATGTTGTTAGTCTTTGGGTAGCGGAAATTGTAAAAATTTCCCTACAGAGATGTTCTGAAGAAAATTCCTAGAAATATGAAACAATTTTTGTTCGCTTTACGCTGTATCCCGCATGCGGGGTAACCTAGTGTTCAGAAATTCCGTTCGCATTAAGACAATTCAATTGTCTACTTTCCGCCGAATTCTAGAGGCATTGCATGTTGAGTGCGAAACTAAATTCCGCACTGTGCCTTGTTACTAGAGCGTGTGTATAAAAGTATTATATATTTAATTTCCTTGAGTGGGAATCGAATCCACAACCTCACACAATCACACACTTGTACTCCATCACCACGACTGGCCTCAATTCATAAATCACACATAACTAACATTAGCATTACAATTACTCCAAACAAAAAAAACAAAGGGCAATTAGCAAAACAATATCGATATTCGAATCGTAAAAGGCACAACACTAGAGGGTCACTGCGAAGCCGCTTACGGGGCATCTACAAATTAAGTCTATTAACGCAAACTTTTAAGTCCCTTGTGCGAGATCTTCCTTTCTTGTCCGGTGGAGTTGGGGCTTATACTAAGTACATTGAGTTCTTTGTTTGGTTATCTGTGCAGGGTTGCGCTGTTTACGCGTTGATTAGTTTGATGCAGTGGTATTTATGTATATGGTGGGTGGGTGTATTAGTGGGTTAATTATTTCTTGGCCAGTCGTGGCGCAGGGGCGCAAAGTGTGACTGTTAAATCGACTGGTTGTGGGTTCGATCTCCGCTCGAGGAAATGAAATATTTATTTACGTTTATATTTTCATTTATTCGCTCTGGTGTCGAGGCAAAGCGTGGCGTTAAATTCCGCCACTCAACGAGTAATGCCTCCAGAACTTCCCCTTCCCTTTCTCTCTTTCTAGTGATTTTTGGTGGCCATTCGGAAATGGTTGGGGTTAGCCTGGTTGAATGTGATTGTTGTGGGTTTCTTTCATTTGGGAAAAAAAATCTTTGTATTTGTTTTTTTTATAATTTGACAAAATGCGGCGTTGGGTTAAGCGACATGGAATTACATGAAATCTTAATTATATGAATGTATCACTATTTTAATTTAATTATAGTATAAAATATTTTTTATTTGACCAGGCGAACTCACAATGAATGAATGAATGAATGTATGAATTATCAGTGTATCAAAACTAGTTGGAACATGTTCAATAGTGTTGTCTATATAAAAGTTAAGGAAAAAAGTTATTCGGTCAAGGCCCTCCATGTATGAATGGCACTCACAACGTCTGACACATAGTGTGACAAATGTGAAAGTGACTTTATAAATTGAATGATTTCTTAATTATTGATTTCTTAATAGTTATATTTTTAACATGTCAATAGTCTGATTCATTCAGCATTTCCTTTAATATTACTCAATATTGGCTTTAATATATGAATTATTTTATATTGATATTTTTTATTTAACTGTAAAATAATTAATAAGTGCCTATAGATATCTATATTAATAAATTTTTTTTTTACTTTACGCTGTATCTCACACACGCACAGTGCACACGGTAGAATAGGCAAAGGAAATCTGAATAAGACACTCCGTTCCACATTTTCCGCTGAATTCTAGGGGCATTGCTTGCTGAGTGGCGGAATACATCACCGCGTTTTGCCTTGACGCCAGAGCGAGTCAAAATCGAACCCACATCCTATCACGTTTAAAGTCTCAAAATATACATAGTTTGTATCTAAATAACACCAAAAACCATATTTCAGACAAAACAAGAGTACAGAACTCAACAAGGACACTAATAAACTCTACCGACTCTACAAACCGACGTAAAAGCATCCATTCTGTATGATTGCCAACTGATACAAGCCATACAACGTACTCAACATTATACAACGTCTGGTATCCTTCGCTTTTCGTCAGCACAAAGGTGATCAGGGAGCAGTTGTGTTGCGTGAGCCCAACTTATTACATATAATTCCGCTATTGTTAGCCCCGAGCTCTGTTATGGCATATGGCGCAACGTGCTTTTTCCACCCGACAGCCAATTTCGATAGTTCAACTTAAAGAAGTCTTTAGTTTCGCGTGACTGACGATTGGAGACAGGATGCCAGGATGCCTAGTATTATGATGTTGAAATTGTTTATTATATTTTAAACATTTTTAAAGTGCTATTTCACATTTAGAAAAGAAACATACTTATTTAGAAAACGTATAAAAATTTGAACGTACTCCTGGAAACCGACTAGGAGGCGCGGGTTTGAGTCCCGCTTTGTCAAATTTTTATACGTTTTCTAAATAAGTATTTGTTTATTATATTTGAAAGAAAGCCCAAGCACATTGTGAATGTAAAGCTTAGTGAGGATTTTGTTTTCATAAATTTGTTTAATCAAAATCCTAAACGTATGTAAGTTTTTTTTAATTTAAATCTATTAATATATATAATTAGGTCATTAAGATAAAGCGTGTGAATTTACAACGTTTTATCATATATCCTCAGTTTTAACCATTACTCGTGTGTTTCACTATACACGCCTCTGTTTAAATATAAACTGTAATTTTGTTTACATATTAGGTATATTATACAAAAAAAAAACAATATTATTATTACTCCTGAGCGTCCTTCGACGAATGACCCGTCCACAATCACCACACCAGGTCCCGTGGGAAGAAAACTGCTATCAGCTGTAGATAGCGAGGCCGCAACCACTGTGCCCCGCGTAGTATGAAAATTGTATACGATAATAATAGAAATATCCATAATATATTTTAATTGTTTACGTCTCTCGTGCGGTTTTTGTAACAGGGCATCGTAATAACAAATTGTGCCCCAATCTGCCCCAGGCAGTGACATGTCCGATCGATTTATATTTAAATTAGTTTTGCGTTAATTTTCACTAACGAGATATATGATTTAGTCTGTGACACCTACTAGTATGTTTCTGTTTTGATTATAATTTCTAGATGTTTCATAATATAATGTTTCATATGAGGCCGGTCGTGGCGCAGCGGCACGAGGTGTGACTGCAAAACCGACTGGTTGTGGGTTCGATCCCCACTCGAGGAGATGAAATATTTACTTAAATTTATATTTCCATTTCTTCGCTCTGGTGTCGAGGTTAAGCGCGGCGTTGAGTTCTGCTACTCAATACGCAATGCCTCCAGAATCCGACAGAAAGTGGGGAACGGAGTGTCTCAACACTAGGTTCCCTCTGCCTAACCTGCTGTGTGCGGGATACAGCGTGAAGCTAATTTAATGTTTCATAATATTGATGTTGGTATGGTAGAGTTGGAATGGGTATGGTTGTGGTTTTAATTTCTATGAATATTTATTTTTACTATATAACTAGGTGTTATATTGTTGTTGAGGCCATCCCATGGTTGAGTTGTAGGTTCAATCCCCACTTGAGGACATGAAATATTTACTTAAATTTATATTTCCATTTCTTCGCTCTGGTGTCGAGGTTAAGCGCGGCGTTGAGTTCTGCCACTCAACACGCAATGCCTCCAGAATTCGGCAGAAAGTGGGGAACGGAGTGTCTTAACACTCTGCCTGCACTACCGTGTGCGGGATACAGCGTGAAGCTGATAAAAAGACTAGGTGTTTCTCCATTTTCTTTAGAGAATATGCTGGCGTTTTCACCAAAGTAATGATATGTAATGCAAATAAAGTAAAAGAAGAATTGTGACAGATCTCTCTTAATTTGTACGTTTTCGCTTTTTTTTGCTCATATTCTTTTTACGTTATTATAGAAAAACAGTACAAGCTTATCCAAATATATTATTTATAGTGTGTTTACATTCAAACTGTGGCAATGGCTTCCGTAAATGGTAATTTAATAATCAGAAAGTATAACTAAGGTGATTTTGCATGAAATTTCGTAGGCACATTGGAAACAATATAATTTAATAAAGTGTAAATATAATATTCACTGTGGTTTTTATTTTAGTGTTGTGGCTTTATTTTTAAACAAAACATTATTTAACTTTAACGTAAACTAAAATATCATATTGAATTTATTAAAATTTTATAACGTGCTTAAAATATTAATGCATATGCATATGCATATAGGAGGCCAATCGTGGCGCAGTGGCACGTAGTGTGACTGTAAAACCGACTGGTTGTGGGTTCGATCCCTACTCGAGGAGACGAAATATTTACTAAAATTTATATTTCCATTTCTTCGCTCTGGTGTCGTGGTTAAGCGTGGCGTGGAGTTCTGCCACTCAACACGCAATGCCTCCAGAATACGGCAGAAAGTGGGGAAAGGAGTGTCTTAACACTAGGTTCCCTCTGTCTACCCTGCTGTGTGCGAGATACAGCGTGAAGCTGATTTTATATGCATATATGAAGTATATATATAACGTGTTTCGCTGATTCAAAATGTTCTATGAGCGAGGGTTGGAATAGTTGTATTTTTATATCACATTTTATGGCATCATTGTAGTTGATTAGGACAGTGTCTGATATCTGAATACGTAAGGGTTGTGGGTTTGATTCTGATTATTTTTTTTCTCAAGGTCTAATAAGAAAAAGCGCGGCGTTGGATTCCATCACACATAATAATATTTATAAACCAAAATGAAACTAGAGAACAAAGTGTATAAACACTCTCGCAATCCCTCTCAATAAATATTACATTTTTACAATATAAAACTACTTACTAGTTTTAGATCGTGGCTCTCGAGGTCCATCGACAGTCACTTTGATTGCTTTTTGGTATGTTGCTACTTGAGGCGGGCTGGTGGATATCGTTATTGTCAACGAAAAACTCTTCCCTGTAACAATATAATAAAATTTACATATATACATATCTAGTTAGGAGTAGAGGCCAGTCGTGGCGCAGCGGCACAAAGTGTGACTGTAGAACCGACTGGTTGTGGGTTCGATTCCCACTCGAGGAGATGGAATATTTACTTAAATTTATACCCCCATTTCTTTGCTCTGCGAAGTCGAAGTAAAGCGCGGCGTTGAGTTCTGCCACTCAACACGCAATGTCTTCAGAATTCGGTAGAAAGTGGGGAACGGAGTGTCTTAACACTTGGTTCCCTCTACCTAACCTGCTGTGTGAGGGATATCTCGTGAAGCTGATTATTTATTATTACATATAGGTATAGTTACTTATGTATTTATTAGAGCATGAACAACTTTAAGGATTTTTAGCTTTATTCATGTTAGTTTTTGACGTATTGTTCAAGTAAACCTTCCAATTTAATAAAAGTATATGAATGGTTTACACAATTATTTAAAAGCCGAGGTCGTCGTGGCTCAGGAGCAAGCGTGCGAATGTAAGCACGAGGGTTGTGGTTTCGATTCCCACTCTGGTCAATGAAATATTTAATATTTTTATTCATTGCCCTGGTGCTGACAACAACACGCAATGCCTCAAGGATTGCGTGCGGAATGCCTTAACACTTGGTTCGTAGGTTCCCACTGCCTATGTGCGGGATACAGTGTAAAGTAAAAAAAAATGCAAAGAAAAAACCGTTACAATTTACAAGTTATAGCCTGTAGTATCGTTTGCGTGGACTATGAAACTTAAAATATCGTTTATTTCGTTCTAAATGGAATTTCGAGAAATACTCTCTTAGTGCTCCTATTCATTCTCCAAGGGCACCACATGTCAAATTTAATTTTTCAGCCATTCAGTAAAGGAAGAGTTGTGTATATAATATATATAGAGACCATTCGTGGCGCAGTGGCACCAAGTGTGACTGTAAAACCGACTGGTTGTCGGTTTGATCCCCACTCGAGGAGATGAAATATTTACTTAAATTTATATTTCCATTTCTTCGATCTGGTGTCGAGTTCTGCCACTCAACACGCAATGCCTCCAGAATTCGGCAGAAAGTGGGGAACGGAGTGTCTTAACACTAGCTGTGTGTGCGCGGGATACAGCGTGAAGCTGATTATATATTTCGTCAAATAATTTATGTTCAACGACCAATTAGAAAACAGTCAACCATCGGTTTTATACTAATGAAATGGACATAAAATTAACAATGCTCTTATTTAGGCAAGCCGGTAACAAATTCAAAATAGGTTGATGTACTCGTATGTTAAATATTGTTGAATGACACCCTCACGTGTGTTGCACGTCCTAACTATTGGGAGGTCTAGGGTTATCAAAAAATATTTTTTTCAAATATTTTTTATAATATTATATATGAATAATGTATAGCTTTTAATTGTTATATTTATTTAATTGTTTTGTTGATAAATATAGGTGAAATATTGCAATCTATTTATGAAATATCTAAGAAAAACGTATCAATTTTAAAAATATCATATTTAATAGCGTTAGAATCGAAAAAAATATGATAAACTTTGACATATCTACGTAAGAGTGACGCGTCCTATAGATAGGGTGACACCTGCAGTGTCGACCCTATCTATAGGGCAGCCGATGGAAAATGGCGAGCTTTTTGGGCGCCCGATTTGCGGTCGCCAGTAATGAATGCACCGATAAATACGGAATAAAATTACAGTTAAAATGAGTGGATTAACATGTCTAATGCAGATAATTCGCGTGTAGCGCACTCGATTTAGTATAAATGATTGATTCGTCTCCACTGGCCGCTGGTTATGTATTCCTTTGAGAATTAGGTGCATACTCGTATGTTGGTGTACGTTCGTTTCTGTTATATGACCTCTTTGTTTCGATTTGATATAAAAATCAGCTTCACGCTGTATCCCGCACACCGTAGGGTAGGCAGAGGGAACCTAGTGTTAAGACACTCCGTTCCCCACTTTCTGCCGAATTCTGGAGGCGATTTAATATAAACTGTTTAATATTAGACTTTCGTTTTTAGCTTCCCCTGCAGCATGTAAGCAAAGGAAAATATTAAATATATAATTTTTTAGAGTGAAAATCGAACCCACAACCGTTTGTTGACACCATGACTGGCGTCAATATTAGAAATATTTGTTTAGTATTAAATGGATAATAACTGAGGCCAGTAGCAGCGCAGCGGCGAGGAGTGTGACTTTAAAATCGAATGGCTGTGGGTACAATCCCCACGCGAGGAGATAAAATATTTACTTAATATAAATTTATATTTTCACTTCTTCGCTCTGGTGTCGAGGCAAAGCGCGGCGTTGAGTTCTACCACTCAACACGCAATGCCTCCAGAATTCAGTGGAAAGTGGGGAACGGAGTGTCTTAACACTGGGTTCCCTCTGCCTGCGCTGCTGTGTGCGGGATACAGCGTGAAGCTGATTTATTTATTTTATTTTTATTTAATGGATAGGTAGATATCTCATTGTACGTAATTGTAATATGCATTGACAAGGTAGTTGTGGATTCAGAATCCATTTGTGGAAATATTAAAAATATATGAATGTCGGTCTGGTACGCCATAACGCGGGGATGTATACGGCCATTGAGTAGGTAAGCTATCACTGGGGTTTTTATGCGTGGATGCTTGTGAAAATATATAGATATTTAATAAACATAAAAGCAAATTATAAAAGATAAATGAAAATTGTGCTCTGTGTGTAAATCTATATTGGATGTCAAATTCATGATCATCATTTAATAATATTTTTATTCTATACATATATCTTTTATGTAGACGAAAAATAATGGAAATATTTATAGATTATTTGAGCTTTCTTCATTAACTTATAGTAACATATGCCAACAAGTATTTTTAAATCATAAAAATATTACGTAAAAATTTTGATAAAAATTTAATATCGCCATTTAATAATTTAATCATGACTCTTGAGACGAAATATTATTTATTAAAATCAAAAACAAAACAGCTTCACGCTGTGTACTACACACAGCAGGATAGGCAGAGGGAACCTCACCACTTTCCGCCGCATTCTGGAGGTGTTGAGTGAAACTCAAAGCCGTACTTTGGCTGATCGGTTGTCCTATAGATCTCGGTGTCTCGGCACCAGAACAAAGAAATGCAAGTAAATATTTCATTTCCTCGAGTGGGGATCGAATCCATATAAACCAGTCGCATTTTCAGGCATATGACTGGCCTCATATTATTAATTAATATTTTCATTTTCGCTCTGCTAAAAGTGCCGCTAAAAGTGCGGCGTTGAGTTTTGCCAATTCAAATGCATTACTTCGAAAATTCGAACATTGGGGAACGGAGTGTCAAAACACTAGGTTCCCTCTACTAGCCGTGCGTGTAACTGAAAAAAACTCTGACAGCATAAAATATAGAAACGAGTATACACCATTCAATATATACATTTATTCATCATCAGTTCACCAAAAAGCAAATAGCATTAAATTTAATTTAAACAAACATATTTCAATATTATCAAACAAAAATAAATACGAAATCACGCAATATTATTTTCGACATACAAATACCTACTTAAAAATAGCCGATAGGCGCACATCGATTTGTAAAATTTCATTGTGGTTCCCACCGATAACGATACATGCGCAAACCATTTCCTGATATACGATGCTA
>DWQW01002752.1:0-25357 GCA_018249695.1 Heliconius erato demophoon
TTAAAATACAAGGACAGGTTTACCACTTGATAGGAAATTTACTTCCTGCTGAAGGTGCGAAATCTGAGTTTTTGCAAATATATTTCGTTTCTCTAGCTGATCAGCTATCTTTGCGTTCTAATATTAATCCAAATTTGCGAACTGACCTCATTAATCCATTGCAAAAAGAGCTACACGATTATAATATTATGTTCAAAGTTTTAAGTATAATCTAAAAAACAGACAATTGCAGGACATGAAATTATTTTTTAATAAATTTATGCTGATCTAAAACCTCCCAATGAACACAAAGGTCTCTGTCGCTACAACGCTCCAACTGTAGACGAAGTCGCTGTTCTCTTAGTAGACGAGGATAAAGGTCCACGAGACATCGTGTTAAGTACCAGAGATGGTCTGTCATCTTTAGAGAGTTTCCGAGTTACACAGGTCATATGACCCGCTGCAATATCCTCTGATGTTTCCTCGAGGAAATAACGGTTACTGTATCAATATTCAACAACAAAACGTAGCTGCAAGATCCAAAACAGTATCATGTATGTATGCAATTTTATGCTTTTAGGCTAATGGTGAGAGCAAATGACATAAACAGCTTACATTATTTTAGAGGGCTGTTGAACCAATATTGTGTAGATATGGCGGCAAAAATGATTAAAGAGAGGTTTGATTTTATTAGAAAGAATCAAAAAAAATTGAGAGCTGAAGAATATATACATTTACGAGACGCAGTAGTAAATGATCAATGTATCAATGCCTCCCATATTGGTCAGTTTATTATATTGCCGTCTTCATTTACGGGATCTCCGCGATATATGAATGAAAAAAGTCAAGATGCCATGACATACGTCAGAAAATTTGGAGGGCCAGATCTTTTCATCACTTTTAATTGCAATCCAGAGTGGGCAGAAATAAAAAATGAGTTATTTCCCGATCAGAAACCGCAAGATAGACGTGATATAGTTTCTAGGGTATTTTATTTGAAACTCAAGATATTGATGAACCTTTTAACAAAAAAAAATATTTTTAGGTCAAGTATTAAGGCATTTGTTTACAGCGTTGAATGGCAAAAAGAGGACTGCCTCACGCACATATTCTGTTATGGCTTACAAATAAAATACAATCTGATTCTATAGACGACATTATAAGGGCTGAAATACCCGACAAGGAGCAGAACCCTGAACTTTACAATATTGTGGTGAAAAACATGGTCCATGGCCCTTGCGGCTCCCATAACCCAACCATGTATGAGAGAAAATATGTGTTCCAAAAAATTTCCAAGGAGGTTACTTATTGATACACAAACGGAAAAATTGTAATCGCTTTTGTGAGGATTTAATAAATAGAGTTCGTAATGAAAATCACGACCAACTTTTGCGCTGCACTAAGGAAATACACAATGAAGGTCTGATATTGATTGAAAATAAAATTTATGAAATGTCCGAAAAATCTCTTAAAGACTTTGGTGTTCTTTCTCCGATTCGTAATAATTCAAATAATATAGAACCTCAGGAAGCAATTATACGGAAATCATATGACATTAATGATTTAAATAATTTTATTTCTAATAATATTTCCAAATTAGTACCTGATCAGGTATTTACTTACAATTCAGTTGTAGAGATTGTTTTGGCTGGTAAAGGCAAAATATTTTTTTTAGATGCTCCAGGTGGCACGGGAAAGACGTTTGTGACCAATTTAATATTAGCCAAAGTTAGGGCACAGGGAAAAATCGCCATAGCCGTTGCGTCATCCGGTATTGCAACAACATTATTGAGGGATGGAAGAACTGCTCACTCTACGTTTAAGTTGCCCCTTAATGTTTCACTTGATAGAGATAATGTGTGCTCCATTCGAAAAAATGGTCCGTTGGGCAAAGTGCTGCAAGATGCAAGCCTCATAGTATGAGATGAGTGCACTATGACTCATAGAGCTCACGTAGAGGCCTTAGATAGGACGCTTAAGGATCTACGAAACTCAAATAAAACTATGGGTGGAGTCACTATGATGTTTTCCGGTGACTTTAGACAAACATTGCCTGTAATAGTTAGGGGAACTAGAGCAGACATTATCAAGTCATGTTTGAAGTCATCCCCGTTATGGAAATCTGTAGAATTTCTAAAGCTTTCTACTAACATGAGGAGTTATCACAGTGGAGGAACCTCAGATTTTGAAAACAAACTTTTATTAATCGGGGAAGGGAAAGTACCTGAATCAGGCGACAAAAAAATCCTTAGATAAAGATCTTGGTAGAATCGTGACAAATATTGAAGACCTAATATTAAAAGTGTACCCAAATGTAGCCAATATACACCAAAAAAATCATCAATGGATGTGTGAGAGGGCAATTTTAGCTGCGAAAAATTCAAACGTTGACGCCATCAATGAAAAAATAATAGCTAAATTACCAGGTGACAGCGTCAACTATGTTTCCATTGATGCTGTTGTGGAACAAGAAGATGCGGTACATTACCCTCAAGAATTTTTAAATTCTTTGAATCCGTGCGGGCTACCACCACATTTATTGAAATTGAAAATCGGTACACCAATTATTTTGTTGCGAAATCAACAGATTTGCCCTTTAGTCTTAAAACGATACAATTTCTAGTTAGAACATCATTTGCCGTCACAATCAATAAAGCGCAGGGGCAAACTTTCAAGTATATCGGGATTGATTTAAGGGAATGCTGTTTTGCTCACGGGCAACTATATGTTGCTTTATCTAGATCTGGATGCGGTGAAAACCAACATATTTTGATGCCTAAAGAAAATAAAACAAAAAATATTGTATATACAGAAATACTGTAATATAATGGCTTTAACTCATTTTAATTTTTTCTTTTATTTTGACCCGACATCTCATTTTATTTTTTTTTCTTTTATTAAGAGAAAGTTTCTGGTATTTGAAATAAACGAAGAGAGTACAGAATGCAATGTCAGTGTAAATGGTAAGATATTAGAACAAATGAATGGGTATACTTGGGAAGTATGTTCAGTAGAGATGGAAGATACAAGATGGATGTGGAAAGGCGTATTGCTGCCGGTAACAGCTTTAACGGAGCCTTAGCTGCATTGATAAGACGGCGAAACGTCAGCACAGCTGCGCGTTTTGCCGTACACAATGCAGTGTTGGTACCGACGTTATTATACGGCAGCGAACCGTGGGTATTACAGAAGAGGAATTCCTTGGAGATGCGATCTCTTCATAGGGTATGCGGAGTCAGCTTAGCTGATCGAATCCGCAATTAAGAAATACACAGAATGGCAAATACTAGCGAGGATGTCACGGTGGGAATGAAGAAGAACGTGTATAGCTGGTTTGGGCACGTTGAACGAATGAGTGATGAAAGAATGGCAAAAAAGAATTTATGATGGAAAAGTAAGTGGTAACATAGGGAGGGGGAGACCTCGGTTGACGTTCGAAAACACTGTATTAAAGATACTGGAGGAAGGTCACGTAAAAAGCATGAGGACCCGACGAAGGGCGAAAGAGATATGTAGAGACCGTAGCGTTTAGCGCTCCGTTCTCTCTGACCACCCCGCTAGGGATATAGCGTTAATTTAAGTCAAGCTATTTTGACCCGAACGAAGTCGGGATGGGCCGCTAGTTATAAATATATGGGAATAATTTATAATGGCAAATATATTAGAGTGTGTTTTTTGTAATAAATCTGACACAAAATTAATATTGTTTAATGAAGATACATTGACCTTTATCTTCATTTTGTAAACTATACCATACATACAACATTATAAAAATATACGATAGCTATAAAATATTTTTTTAAATTAGTTTTATTAAACATATGACATTTCTAAACATTTATTTATATTTTAAAAATAAAAATAGTAGTTTATCTGTCATAATTTAAAATCAGTTGTCAAAAGTAACCGTCCAGAAGAGCCGCTCAGGTTTATCTAAGGGAAGTTTTATTTTATTTTTATGTTTCTACTCCTAAATATCTATGTTTATTATAAAATACCTAAATGTTTCTTCTTACACATTTTTATATATGCTGTTGTCGCTATGTGAATTAGTTTGTTATTGTCATGTTTTTTACTAACGTATACTATACGACGTAACGTAAACGTATATTATACGATACATTGCCGCAGTTGCAGTAATTTACCTGTCGTTTGTGGTGTCAACAGGATCAATATTTTTTGGAACTTTACTATAAAATTTAAATTGTAAGTATGTCTGTCTTATATATTAAGTTTAGTAGTTATAAGTAGTACTTATATACTACACTTTAGTGCCTGAGAAAAATACAGACTATGACAAAAGTGACGGAGTTAGTAGCTGTGATGAAACTGGAATGATTGGATCAGCAAAAAGTTCTCCAGCGCCATCGATAAATTCAAATCTTGAGATGTTAAACCTCCTACAAATTTTTGATGATGAGATAGCACATGCGTTCCTATATTATCATCAAAAATTTGATGATAAGATATGTTGATACCACCTCATTCATTCATTCATTTCTCATTCTTACTCAGGTATTTCCTAGTCTATCAGAAAGTAATTATGATGCTCTACCTTCAATTTCATCTTTGCCATATTTGGCTTCAAATCAACCACTTGCTTCCATGCCTGTCGGCACACCACAGCTCCAAAAAATTAAACGTAATGCCCCTACTATCGTTTCACAAAAAATAAAAAGACAGTGTAGCACAAGAAATAATTTACCTTTCCGTTAGAGAGAAGCACAAGTTCAAGAAGCAGAAGACAGAAATATCAGGACTCACATTGGAAAATGTACCATCTGATCTGTAATTGATTGCATTCGAACACAGTGTTTATCCGTAGAAGAAGAGAATGTTTTAGTATCGACGACGAAATCATTATACCGTACAAAAGGAAAAAAACAGAAAATCGACATCAATATAACCCAAATGGGGTCAAAAGGGTTTCATGAACTTAGTCAGATCCGGTATGTCTGGCATCATTTATGACTTCTTGCTCTACGCAGGAGATGACACTTTTAGGGGCATTACATTTACTAAAGAGGAAAAGACTATGGGTGTTGGAGGTAAACTAGTTCTAGCTTCATCTAAGACTACTTAGTCAAAACGTTTCAGTGAAAAATTTAGACAATTTCCCGGCAAAGTAAAAATAAAAAAATGGTATCTTAACGACCATGCGATGATATTCGCTATGATAAATAAGACCATTGGCCGTAAATAACCGAATATCAAATGTGCAAGTACTGCAAAGCTGGCCAGGCAAGTACTATGTGCACAAAATGTAAGGTTTCATCTTTGTTATTGTATTAAGAATCGAAAGTGTTTTTTGGAGTATCAACACCGCAATCAATAGGATCTCTGAATTATGATTTTGAATTATTAAATAATTTTACTTCCACCAAGATAGTTATTTTTATTAAAAATCATGTTATTTACAATAATCTTTTAGTATATGTTAAAAGCTACCAGTAACATTCCAACTCTCCCAAAACATAGCAATGTATAGCATAATATACATTCTTAAAAATGCGATAATCACTGTATGTGTAGCAGTGTATAGTATAGTATACATCGTGTTTTTCTAAAATTTTCATATACCGTTTTTTTTTTATTTTTGAAGTTTTTTATAGCTCAAAGAAGCTACCAATATACTTTTTTTTGCTATTCTTCAAAAAAAATTCTTGCCACGATAAGGGTTAAAGAAGTGTCAAGTTTGTAGAAGGGAAAATAACTTAAAATTTAAAGATGTTGTTTTAACTTTTGAGTTATTTCAGAATGGTTATCGTGTTATAAATCGTTTACTGGTTAAATGAAAAAATATTAATCAAAACCAATTACAACACAACTTAATCCCAAGTGTACTTCGTCTTCATCTGTATGCAACATAGATAAACAAACAACAGAATCCAGAAAATATTATTTCTCCTCATCAAATTAGATTTCTTAACAAACTTATGAAACAGAGTTACTCAAACCAAAATAAAAATCTAATCAACTTCACGCTGTATTCCGCACACAACAGGGTAGGCAAAGGGAACCTAATGTTAAGATACTCCATTCTCAATTTTCCGCCGAATTCTGGAGGCATTTCAGGTTGATAGCACAACGTCGGGCCCCAGAGCGAAGATATGGAAATATAAATTTAAATAAATATTTCATTTCCTCAAGGCGGGATCGAATCCACAACCTGTAGCTGTAGCGTTTACAGTCACATTTTGCCCCTGCGCCACAACTGGCCTCAAAAATATTTTTAAAATGTTATTCACAACCTCACTAAATTACTTATTTTGTATAGAGGACACAAATGTCGAAGATGATGATGAAGATGCCAGATATTCAATGTGAATATGAATTTGATGACGAAAGTAAAGACAGATTCTTTGACGGACAATGACGACATTGATGAAGATTAATAATAATATTATATAAGATATATATATATATATATATATAATTTATTAATTTATATATAGATAATTTATTAATTTATATATATATAATTTATTAATTTATATTTTTTTTATGATTAGTCATTACATCCTAATATCAGTAAATAATTATAACTTTATTTACTAAGCAAACAGCCCCGCGCGGCTTCACCAATATACTATTTTACAATGTTCTTAAAAACATATTTAAATACTAGTCTTTCTACTTTAACGTAAGTCGGCATGGCTTTTATGTACCTTTAGTTTGAGCTACCTCTGAAAGGTCCCCACTTTCAGTTAGTAAGTACTCATCAAATAGTAAGCACTCACAAAGGCCTTACTCAATTTTAAAATCTGTTTAAATTAGACTCTCATTATGAATTATGATTAACAATACAAAATCCTTGATTCCTTCAAGATGTCCAATAATAGACAACTTAAGCCACACCGTAGGATAACGTGGCCCAAGTGTGCGCAGGCCTAAGTGTGAGTTCTTGAATCTTATATTTGCAAAGATTGATAGCAAATCGCACGAACTTCAGTTGTGTTTTATGTATGGCATTGAAAGCTGTCATAGAAGTTGCTTAAGAAATCATTTAATTTTAGAGACAAAAGGTATTATAAATTAGGTAAAGGTATATTTTTACAGTTTTAGGCAATTGTAGCGTATGCACGTAACCTATGGCCACGTGTTTTAAAATTAAAAAATGTAAAACAAGTCATTGCCCCAAGAGTGCGTGCAGCAAGAGTGCGCGTGCGTACTCTTAATGACAACGCGTGCTCATGTGGACCACTTAAGTTCACTTAAGTCAGTGTTCCTCCTGCAAGTCATCGAGGCTGCGGGTGCCCTAGGAGAAATCCCAGGGCACCCTGAAGGTGACGGTGGCCCGCAATAGGCTTGCCTTCCACCGAGGATTCGCCGTAGTATGCGCGAGCGATCCTGCGTCCGTATGAGCGGTCTGCGTAAATGCATTTCCCAGCGAAAAAAGAAAAGGCGGACGCGTCTGGTGAAGGATATTTATTCAAAAATGTTTAGAGAAGTTTTAATTTTTAATTAATATATATGGTCTTAGAAATATTGACCATAAACTAATTGAAGTTATATAAGGAAGACTCAAAATACATACTGGCTCTTCTTGGCTGTCAACGGCTACCAGATAGAAAAAGTATAAAAACGTCACTCAGTCCGAAGATGATTTTGCAATTCGAGAATTGTTATTAGACTTAATAGAAGAGGCGTAGCATATATTAGGACTAGCGACAGTCAACGTATTGTTCATAATAAAGATGTCTATGCCATAGTGCAACCTACTCCGATTTTTTTTGTTGGAATCCATAATCACTCCTGCCACCGGAGAATTACAAAAACGTTTAATAAACCTATTATCGAAATATTTAAAATATTTTTTGACTGACACGGCAACAACCACGGTTGAAGACAGAGAAATGCAAATGAAATTACTCGCCTATAGGCTATAGCGGTATATTAATGCAGATACATACAGATAAACGTAAACGGGTAGTTGCGTATTTCAGCAAACTAACAGCGGGCGCCGAGTCGTAATACCATAGTTATTGGAAACCTTAGCCGTTGTAAAATATATGCAACACTTTCGTCGATACCTAATCGGTACATTTCAAGTTAATAACGGATTATAATGCTTTAAAATTGACACAACGTAAAAAGGATCTAAAAACCTAGAGTTGCGCGTTGATGGATCTACATGCAAGATTTTGATTTTACTCTTGAGTATCGTAACATGGTATTGATGTCACATGTAGATTATTTAAGTAGAAATGCCATAAATATTGTTGATGCTATTAAAAAACTGCGGAACTGGGCACAAATTGCTCAAGCTGGTGATGAAGAAGTAGTTACTTTGTTAGAAAAAGGAAATAATGGAGATCTAGACTGCACGCTTGCAGTATGAAAACTATGTAACACGTAATGATATTTTGTATTACAAATATATGGCAGAAGGTGAAGATGCGCGTTACTTATGTTACGTTTCAAAAGCATACCGCCTAAGTTTACTACATATTTTTCACGACGAGCATGAACATATTAGGATGGACAAAACTATTAATTTGATTTTAAAGCATTTTTGGTTCCCAAGTATAAGGAAATTTCTCATCAAATATATAACTCACTGTATCGTATGTATTACGTGACAAAAGCAGTTACCACGTGCTCCCTTACAACCTATAACCTAATGGCAAAAAGTAGCGAAACCTTTCTATACCGTGCATGCTGACGTTCTCGGTTCGATACAGAGTGCAATGGATATAAGTACATTTTAATTCTAGTAGATGCATTTACAAAATATAGCCTCCTGTACGCTCTTTATCGACAAGATTGTAATGAGTTGAAACGCGTTTTAACACATATTATTTCATAATTTGGCACTTTCAACCGATTAGTGTGCGACCGCAGTATGTTTGATAACAATGAATTTATTTCAATGTTGTCAGTTAGAGGAAACATACATTGCAAGTAAAGTTAGCCTTATTTCGAGCCTACTGCCAAATTTTACACTTGCACTAACTTTACGCGGCGCAGCTACAATGCCCTGCGTGTCCAGTACAAGAGGGCTGAGGGCGGTGCTAGGGAGGCCTCGCCATTGCAGTGCGTCAACGATGTTCGCGGAGGTAGGAGTTGATGATTTTTACGCCATCATTCGTAAGCGGGTCGCGTCTGTAATAGATAGATTCACGAGCAGCACTAACACTCTCCTCAGCAAATTGGCATGTAAAATGGAAAGCCCCCTATGGAGGCACTGGAATAATATACATAACTCAATAGATCATAAATAATAAATTATAATAATTATGTACTAACATAGGTTAAGCAAATATATAATAAGAAAATAATGTGGATTTAAAAGTCTGAAATAAAGATTTATTATTATTATTATTATAAATTGGACGAAGACGTTAGGGGTTGAAGTGTTTTTCATTACTCCTGGAATGCACCAAGAAAATGGTCTGGTAGAACGATACTGCCAAACAGTTTTAAATATGATTAGAATAGAAGTAAATCGTAACAGAAATACCTAGTCGGATGTTTTGTGGAAGTTACAATTAGTTTTGAATATTACAAAGCATAAGACTACACAATCTTCACTTTTAAATTTATTAATTGGTACAAACTCGACTACGTCTATTATAAACGCTTTAATGTGAAACATAACAAGTGAAGGATCGAATCCTAATCAAGAAGCTATGCGTGAGCTTCATCGACAGCGTGCCGAATATCTTATTAATGAAAATAAGGAAAAACAAGATTCTTACGTAAATAAAGACAGAATTGCTCCTAAAAAGTTTCATACAAATGACTCAGTTTTTGTTATAAAAAAACTCTCAAAGTACTGGCAAACTAGACAGCGGTATGAGAGGCCCGTATAAAGTAATTACAGTCCTACCCCACGACAGATATGAGTTAAGATATTGTAAAAGTTTATGTTACCAGTGTAAATCTAAGTGAAATGAATTATTAATGATGTGATTATTATGTGGAAGTGTTTTCACAACAATCGGTGGACTATAAAGACGGTTTGAATCATTTTTTCCTCAAGTCATGTCAGTGCTTTTTTTACAAACTTTTTCTGCCAATCTTGGGTCTAAAAGTCAGTGTTTTGCTACAAGTTGATGAGTTATTTTATAAAATCAGTAGTGGACAATAAACAAATAACTTTGAATACCTAAAATTTATCAAATTATCATAACGGCAACTGTGATAACGTATATTGTGGCCACCTACACTCAACAATACGAACCTACCGATACAAACTGGAACTTATCGTTTCATAATCGATACTGATCTCATGCAACTATGTAGTGCAACAAGTTATCGATAGATGGAACTGTATTATAAACTATCTGTTCTGTATTCTAGTTTCTAGCTTATATAATCTAAGAAATAATAAATATATATAAAAAAAATGACACCGAGACGATATGAATGGGCTTGTTGTAATAACAATAACTGCAGTGGTGAACGTATCGTTTGCACGAAATGTATTAGTAGCTCACATGCCTTCAATCTCTGCCTGACCGGAGTAGTTTCACAAAGAACAAGACAAACTGGATTTGTCCGCTATGTTGTAAAGCCTCTAAGGGATTGAGAAATGATAACACACCTGTACGTGATTCCTTAAGTCCTAATCAAAGTTCAAGGTTTCTTAGCTTTCTTAAGCTTTCATTGAGTACATTTATACCTAAAAGAAAAAGATTAAGCAGTTTCTTAGCAGCAACACATCCTGTTACTGAGATGGACGTTTCTTGCGCGCTATTCACATTTGGGATAATTTGTGGTTCTGTTAAGCGTTCATTTCGCTTAGACAGAAGTCTGATGAATTTAACCTCTTGATTAGTTGTGGTACAGGCCTGCCTGATCTTTTTGTTGTGTTTGCTCTTTAAAGAAATTTGCTACCTACAGTTTTATTGTTACCAAATGCAAATAAGACAAAATAATTTAATCTATTTATAAAGATTTCAAGCATTATTTAACCAATTCATCGTATAAATATCGTATGCTAAAATTGAAACTGAAAGATTTATATACGTACTAACTAAAAACGTCGACGCGCAGATGATTATGTACACCTTTGAGAAGCAATGCAACAGGGACTAATAAGAACATGGGACTATTAATTAATAAGAACATGGGACTATTAGTTATTTTACCGTCAAGTTTTACTGGAGGCCCGCGTTATATACAAGAACGATCCTAAGATGCCTTCTGTTATGTCCGAAAGTACGGCTGACCTGATCTATTTATCACGTTTACTACAAATTCTTTTACCACAACAACTTTTTCCTGGCCAGGCAATTTACTATAGGGATAACATAATAGCACGGGTTTTTCACCTTTACCTAAAGCTTATGATTGAGCTAATTACGAAAAAAACCTTTTTGGACAATTTATTTGTTATTCGTACGCCAGGGAGCGGCAAAAACAAGGCTTGCCACATGCCCATATACTATTACGGTTAGAAGAAAAAATTAGAACTGACAATATACATAGATGTCATTATCAGTGCTAAATTTCCAAATCAAATTGTAGGTCTGGTGTTATGAGGTGGTAAAGACTCACATGGAACACGGGCTATGTGGCGCTTTAAATAAGAATTGTCCTTGTATGCAAGACGGTCGTTGCTCAAAAAATATACCCTCGTGCACTCACAAAGAAGACAATATCCGGGGAAAAGGGTATCAGCTATATCACCGAAAATCACGTCAAATCACAAGTCAGATTACACGGTCGGTACATCCGAGAAGATGTGAACGACGAAGACCGTGCCGGACGCCCGAGCACTTCAACAACAGACGAAAAAATTGATAAAGTGAAGAAAATGGTATTGGCTAATCGTCATATCGATTGGCTCATGCCATTCGATTTTTATCGATAATTTGGGCATGAGACGGGTCGCCGCAAAATACGCCGCACAAATCGCTGCTTGTACGTGACTTCTTGGCCAAAAACAACACACTAATGATACTGCAGCCACCGTATTCCCCAGATCTGGCCCGCTGTGACTTTTTCTTGTACGTGAAACTGAAGAGGCCCAAGAAAAGACGACGCTACGCCACGATTGACGAGATAAAGACGGCATCGAAGGAGGAGCTGAACAAGATACAAAAAAAAGATATTTTGAAGTGCTTCGAAGATTGGAAAAAACGTTAGCACAAGTGTATAGTATCCCAGGGGGATTACTTTGAAGGGGACAAAATAGATATTCACGAATAAATAAATAATTTTTGAAAATACACAAAATTCGCGATACTTTTTGAACACACGACGTATGTAATAGATGGATAGTACCTTATTCAACGGTATTATCGCGAATATTTCAAGCGCATATCAACGTCGAAATGCAACAGTGGGGCTTACAAATAATATTTATGAAGTTACGAAATTTCAGTCTGGGCGATATATTAGTTCATCCGAAGGAATTTGGCGTATTTTAAGCTTTCCTATACATGACAGACCACTATACATGAGATCCACCTTGATGTACATCTTGAAAGAGGATAAAGGATGTACTTCAACCCCGATAATGTGACGGAAAGCTTAGAAAACCCAAAACGAACAACTTTACTAACTTTCTTTGAACTTTGCCAAAGAGATGAATTTGCGAAGTCATTGTTATATATTGAAGTTCCATGTTATTGTCTATGTTATTCCACATACATATGATAAACAAGAGGGTATTTTTAACCGTAGAAGACGTGGAACAGCGCTTTATGGTGAACCTATTATTTTTAAAGAAAATATTATTGGCAGAGTGTATACTGTAAATTCGAATAACGTTGAATGTTTTTATCCGAGCTTACTTCTCCACACTGTTCGAGGGCCTACTTCTTTTGTCGAACTTCGAAAATTTCATACGTATGACGTAAACTCATCGGTTACGTCATTTGTTTTCAGTTATGCTGGATTTCTATGCACTTTCAGATACCGCACAGCTGTGGCACAAATATAAAAATAGATGTCCTGAAAACTTTTTGAAGAATAGACAAGACGGCCGGACAGATTTAAAGAAAAACAGAACATGACAGACGTAAAGAAGAAAGAAAATAGTGACAGCCATTTCAATCGTTATTTGCTGGCGATTGAAGATATCGTGTTACCTATTTTTGGTAATCTAAATCACAATATGGGTAGCCTCCCTTTGATGGTGACCGCATTAATAGAGATCACGCAATGGAAATAAACTCTAGCACAGTGGATTCATCCGAAACTTTTAAAGCTGACTTTTGGAAACTGCCTGAAGATTCTAATATTCAATCATATGTGTCACAGCGCGCTATGGGACAAATGTTATTTATGGATGCTCCCGATGGAACCAGACAGACATTTCTGAGCAAAATTATTTTGGCAAAGATAAGAAGCCAAACTAAAATTGCGCTTACTGTTGCTTCATCAGGCATAACGGTTACTTTGTTGCCAGGAGGGAAAACTGCCCACGCTATGTTCAAAATTCCGATCGACTTAAACCGCACTGAGTGCCCTGTTTGTAATAAAAAAAGCAAAGATTTTACGTGATTGTAGCCTTATCATATGGGATGAATGCACAATGGCAACCCGTAGAGCAGTTGATATAGTAGATAGAACGTTACGTGATATTAACCAAAATGATCAACCCACGGTTTTTTGTAGGAAGTTTCGTCAGCCTCTGCCTGTTATACCACGTGGAACAATGGTTGATAAAATTAGGCCTGCCTTAAAAGTTGTAGACTGTGGCAACATATTAATCCAATAAATTAAACAACAAATATATGAGCGCTACTCCGTGGCAACGAAAATGCGCAGGAATTTTGTGATTTGCTACTTGATTGGTAAATAGATAAATATAAACAGCTTATCTTGCCGCTTTTTTCTATTTTTTTATACCATAATCCATAGCTTATCCAATTGCGCATAGAGCACTTATTCTCTATTTTGTTTACCAACTTCTTAGTTTGTTTAATTAAAAATTGATTCTCTCCTTCGAAGACCTAATGAAATCAAATCTCTCTACCTCTTATTAAGATGAGGCAATACTTTAGAGGTTATATTGGGTGAGAACAGCAGCCCTAATTAACAGATCTCTTGAGAACCAATAGTATCACAAAATATTGTGTATCCAGGTCTATGCCTGAGAAAAATCCAACCAAAGAAACTCAAGAAGGACCAGTCCTTACGGGACCTGATTTGTAATTCTATTTAACCATCAACAATACAAGTACATACAGTAGACAGACAGCTTAAAAGGTGATTACTTCTGTCACTTATATTTGAGATATATAATATAGTTCACTTAAAATATATAAGATAAATTTATAATATAATAAACGGATGTACCTATGTACTTGCGTGTATGTAGAGATGAAATTAGAGAATTATAAGAAAAGTATTTGATGTTTTTTTTTGTGGTGTTCTGTTTGATTTTTTAAATGAATTGATTATCATAAACACGCAAAGCACACATACAAAATCGTAATAATTTGCTAAACTCAGGGCAGAAGGCAGGGCAGAGAAGGTGTTAGTAGTTAAGACACTCCGTTCCCTACTTTCCGCTGAGTTTTGGAAGCATTGCGTGTTGAGTGGAGGAACTCAACGCCTCGCTTTGCCTGGACACCAGAGCGAAGAAATGAAAATATAAATGTAAATAAATATTTAATTTCCTCGAGTGGGGATCGAACCCACAACCAATCGATTTTACAATCACATTTTGTGCCCCTGCGCCACAACACAACAAACATGACCTAAATAGTTATTGGATCAAATTCTCCTGTACCAAGAATGTGTAGGCTTTATAACTATAATTGACTTTTTAGAAGCATTGACATATTTTCACAAACAATAAATTATCCGTGGCATTTATTTAACTTATATTTTTGTTACTAATATTTTTTTTCAAGCATTGTTTACTTAAAATTATTGGTAAACCGAATAAAAAAATCATACTGCTATATTGACATCCAAATGAAAATCAATTACATATCACACATTACAAAATATTTTGTCGCATACGGATCAAACCCCTTTAGTATAACACCTACTAAGCAAAAAAAATCATAATAATCTTAACTTCGTCGCGAAAACTAATAACTTTCCGCCTAACTTCCAAGAAATTACAGAGTGGCGGAAATCAACGGTGCATTTTGTCTTGTTAGCGGCCGCGAGAAGCGAGCGAGCGAGAAACATAATTAATTGTTCTTGAATAAAAATCAAACCTACAACCCTGTACCACTGCGCCGAGGCTGTCACAACGAAATAATATAAGAAATAAAATAATAAAAAAAGACTTACTAATTAATAGTTTTGCCAGTTTGCAGCCATTGTTTTAAAAGATACTCGTAATAGCTGTCACCCCTCGCGCCGAGAGTGATGGTGGCGTGGGGCAGAAAATGCCCAGTGTTGGGATTGATGAATATCGGCACCAAACCACGTTTCTTGGGCAACTGGTGGATTTTTTCTGACACCGCCGCCGCTGCGTCCTGGAATTCGGTTGGTTATTCTCTTATAGTGATTTGAATGGTATTATTTGTTTTAGTATATGCGTATGCGCAATGTTAGGGTTGAATGCAAATATATATAATAAATAGTATATTATTTCAAATGCAGAACATAAGAAATAATTAGAAGTTATGATAAATTTGACTACTAGAAACAAAAAAATCGCCCAAAAATACAAATGTAAAAGAATAATGATGCACAATCATACATATACATGTAGCATTACATAATAGGTACATTATATTTAAGTATGTTTAGTAAAAATAAAAAATCTGAAAACTAATTTTCATGAAAATGTTTGGTTTTTGTCAAGTAGTTGTTAAAAAACCGCAAAAATATGATTTATTGAGGAAAACCATTCAATCAAAATCAAATTCAAAATAATTCGCTACGAACTGCACTATATTTCTTGTATACTTTTTTTGTTAGTTTTCACACCCATTTGACTGAGTAAACAATTAAAAAAGAAAACCTAAGATAACACACTTTTATTCTTAATTTTCTGTCCATTTTAAAGAGATTGCGGGGTCCAGACTAACAAAACACATGTAAATATATGTATATTCAAAATTTATCATTCCCACTATTATGATTTGAACCCACAGACATTTCCCGATAATACAGTACAGCTGTATAACTAATTTTAAAATTAATACAAGTTTAATACAGCAATCGCTTTAGCATTATCACGTAATATTTGACATTCAGATATAATAATTAAATTTCGGTAATTATTTAATTTTTATTATTACAACAAATTGATAGTCAAAACGAAATATTTTAAAAGTTGACACATTTATACCACATTATTAATTACGTCAAATATCTATTATTTATCTTCACGCTGTATCCCGCACACAGTAGGGTAGGCAGAGGGAACCTAGCGTTAAGACGCTCCGTCCTTAATTTTACGCCGAATTATGAAGATATTGGACGTTGAGTGGCGATATAATTCATTCCCCATAGTGGGAATCGAACCCAAAACGCCGCACTTTACCTTGACACCGGAACGGAGAAATTAAAATATTAAATATTTGATTTCATCGAGTGGGAATGGAACCCACAACCTGTCGCATTTACAGTCACACGCTTGTGCCCATGTGCCACAACTGGCTTCTCAAATATCAAAAGTTTACTAAATTAATAAAATCACCTTCGCGTTTTATAAAATCTATCTAGATAATTCGCATTTATACCTATAAAGTGATCGAATGTAATAAATAATAAATTTCATTGGTTTTGGTATATAAACTTATAATAGCTTTTTTAAGCTTCACGCTATATCCCGCACTTAGCAGGGTAGGCAGAGGGATTCTGGGAACCCAGTGTTATGACACTCCGTTCCCATTAAGACACTTGCGTTACCCACTTGCCGCCGATTTCAAACTTCAACTCAAAGCCATTGTGTGTGAAGTCGCAAAAGCTTGTCGGTTAAAATTCATTTCAAGTTATAAATAATACCATTTTATATTGGAATTAATCTCATCTAAACTAGGTGCTTAGCGCCTAAAATGAAATAAATTAATTAAATAACAAGTGCATGCATAAATAACTTTAATATTTAATTTAAAAGGAATATACAGTATTATTTACATAATAAAATTAAAAATCTAACTTCACACTATATTCCACATATAGCTGGGTAGGTAGAGAGAACCTAGTGTTAAGTCACACTACATTCTCCACTTCCTGCACAATTATCGAGACATTGCGTGTTTGTGGCGAAACTTAACGCCTTCTTTTGTCGTGTTACCAATGAAATGAAAATAATTAATTCCTCATAATGGGAATCGAACGCAGTACTGTCGCGTTTACAATCGCTCGCCACGACGATATGAAATATTAATTATATTAGTAGTAATAAAACTTTTACACAATTTTTACACACTATAAAGATTCGCAAATATTACATTAAAATAAATTAGTGCTCATTTCTTTTTTTATTAACGCCGAAATCTTATATAGAATATTTCACTTGCAAGATAAAAAACATATATATTAATCGCATTACGCTAATAGTAAGATGTGCAGAATGAACATAGTGTCAAGACACTCCGCTTCCAACTTTCCAAGACATGTGCGGTACAAGCGGTGGCGGAGCATAGCGACGCAATTTGCATTAAGTGTGTATATAAATACAATTTAAATAAAATAATAAGCCCCGAGCGGCGATCGAACCCACAACAACAGTGTTCACAATCAGACGATGTGCCACTGCGCCACGAGGACTTCTGATAAATTATATTTACTTTCATTTAACCTTTAGGCGATTATTAAAAGATCTCTACAATCATTTTATTATGAATTTTCAATAATGATTCGTACAAATATTATCAATCTATCACGCATATGCTATAGGTGGAAAGAATTTAATAAATTTAGTATTAGCACTTATTTTTAAACTTTTCTTTTTTCACTTTTGAATTAGCCTAAAACTTATTCGCAAAAGCTATAGTATTTTAATATTTTCAAGACATATTTTATTTTTCAGGAAAGTTTTTTTTCACCTTCACGTTGTAGCGGTACTTAGGTAGGCAGAGGGAAACTAGTGGTAAGTCACTCCCTTCCCTACGCACCTCCCAATTTTTGATATAATGTGTGTTAAGTGTAGTAGATATCAACGCAGAGCTTTGTCTTATTACCAGGGGTGGATAATGAAAATAATTCATTGACCCGACTGGGAATTGAACCCACAACCGTCACAGCCAGATGATGTGCCGCAATGCCACGAAGGCCTCAAAGTAATATAGAACTTAAAGGCACATTTTAAGAGACATTACATGTCTGGTGACGCGATTGAGCTCCACTTTATCCATAAACCAGTGAAAGACGTTCGAATAAGAATTGTATCTACAACCTTCGCGCGCTATATACACAGATATATTTTCGCACTGCGCCACTATTACTAAGGTTAATAAAAATAAATTGAACAAAATTTATTATAAAAACAAAAATAACTATTAAAATAGCAAATTCATAAATTATGTAAGTAATAGTACAAGAAAGAAAAAAGAAAAATTATACAAACCTCAAAAACAGGATTACTACTGGCTCTGGAAAGTTCTCGAAACTCCAACTGCACAGTGGTAACTTCGGCTGTAGTACTATAGTGGGACCATTCTGGTGCGTGCGCCGTCCGAGTACCAAGGTTCACATCCGAATAAGGTATACCGGAGGGGGAGGAGAACGCTGCCATTAGACGCTCGCCTAGATCTTTCTGAAATTATTTTAGTAATATATGACATATAAATATAAAATATAGGTAGGAAACAAATATACATTCGCACTCATAGTTGCTGATTAAATTGATTGATTTTTTTAGCTTTACGCTTTATCCCGCTTAAACAGAATAGTTCACTTTCCATTCTATTTTCGAATATATTTTTTTTTATTTGATTTGATTTGACTAGATATTGCTTGCTATTATTGACGGAACTCAACACCGCGTTGGCAGATGAAAATTCATTTCCACGAGTAACGACCGAACCCACAACCGTTTGCAGTCACACACTGTGTCGCTGCGCCATGACAGCCTCAAATTAATTAATATTGGACCAAAAATAATAAGGTCATCTCTATTTTATATATTGAAATAAAGGAATCATCATTTATCGTCTTGTTATAAACTAGAAAACTAACACTTACACTCACAAATTTCATTAAAATGTTTTTTTCAAATTAAATATAATTTAAAAACATTAATAACCAATTGACATTTCTTTGATTGATGTATTACATTTTTTTCTTATAATGTTTGTATGTGGCCAGCTGTTTATTTAATATATACAATGGGAAAAGTAATATAAATACTTTATTGGGCAGTTTCTTATATTTTTTTTGTTTCAAGTGTATAAGATTTTTATTTCAGCTTCACTGTATCCCGCAAATTTTAATTTTTAATTTTAAAACTCTCAAAATTCTTCACCCAATTTATGAGACTACGTTGTCATGAGACCAGTCGCGCACAGGGGCACAAACTGTGACTGTAAGCGCGACTGGTTGTGGGTTCGATCCCTATTTTTTATTTGTACCCATTTATTTCAAGGCAAAGCGCGACGTTGAGTTCAGCCACTCAACACGTAATGCCTCCAGAATTCTGCGAAAAGTGGGGAATGAAGTACGAACTAGGTTCCCTCAGTCTAACCTGCTGTGTGCAGGAGACACTGTGAAGCTGAAGTAGAACCCACAATAGTCTCAATGGTTATATGAATATTCTGGATCTCTCTGTTCTAATGGTGTAAAGCCTTTCTTATTCTTTATAAAAATATATACTAATAATAATATACTTACAGCTTTATCCAAAAACATATTATCCTGTGTAAAATGATAGTTTGTTAACAATGCACCAAGCACTCTTATTGTTACCTCGAAGAAGTTGACATCTTTGCTTTTTGAGAATATCAATTCTTCTTTTATCCACTCTTTACCTTCTTCATATTCTGTAAATATTTATAATATAATTTAATCTTACTAATATTATAAATTTGAAAGTGCGGATATGTAGATGATGATAATAGATCCCCATTCACAAAAAAAATACTGAACGGATTCAAATGAAAATTTACAATAATATAGCATATATATCATAATAACACAGGCTACAACTTATGTAAGCATACTGTATAGTTTGATTATAATGTAACAAAAAGTTTAAGGGGGCAAAGCCACGGAATTAATTACAAATAGTAGTTGTAGCTTTAAAATTACAATCAAAAAAATGACTATATTTAAAATATTGATATTTTAAATGATCTCGTTACAATATAAGTCAGGTAGGTAAACAATATGGCCACTCAATTCCCCATTTTTTTCAATTCCATTTTCCAACAGACAATAAAGCGTTTTCTTGTTCAAATGTGTTTTCTTTTGATCAGAGTGAATTCACAGATTAGTTTTCTTTTAGAGAGAAACTCTATTCCAAGATAAACCGCAGCGTTGTACTCCGCCCAACAAGTAAAGAATCGAATTGATTGAAAGTTCTGTCTCCCTAGGGGAAGAAAGACGTGAATCTATACAATAATTGATAGTTTTTAACTCCCTCCCGACATAAAAAGTAAACAATCAACTATAAAAGTTAATAATCTTCAAACGAAAGGAATTTACTCGAATAATGGAAAAAAAAGACTCGATTAAGACACCTTTCAAATAAAATAAAAAAAAATCTAATCAAAATCGGTTTATCCATTTTGGAGCAACGATATCACAGAGCTGTGTCTCTCCATATACAGATATACACGTCAAACTTATACACAACAAACTCCGCTTTGTTAGTGAATATTTAAATAATATTTAAATAATATATAACTAACCTTCACTCAAACCCATTATAAACGCCGTATCCAAGCTATCAACAATAGTCAGGCCGAGGGAGAACCAATCGTATGGCATTCCCGATACAGGTTTCAAATTGTCGTGCCCCCACGCGTGCTCCTTGTAGCCCTTCCACGCGTGTTTAAACGCTTGCACCACTGCGAATTGCCTGGCGTTGCCTGGACCTGGAATTTTAATGGAATTTATGTTATTTCCTCCTGGCCTCGCATTGTACCCCGCAGAGGGTATGCAGAGAGAATCTTAGAACTAAGTGTTAAGACACTCCATTCCCCACTTTCTTCCTAAATTCTCGATGAATTGCGTATTCAGTGCCATAACTCCACTCCGCGCTTTGCCCCGTTACCAGAGCGAACAAATTAAAATATTAGATATTTCATACCCACAAGTAGGAATCAAACCACCAACCATCGTGTTTACAGTCGCACGCTTGCACCCCGGTGCGACGACGGACTCTAAATTTTTCTCATTTAAAAAAAAATAGTACTTATATTCATAGACTTTATCGATCGTAATAGACATACATACATACATGTTCATACAATTGAATAGCAAATGTTCAATACAAAATTACGTATTGTATAAAAGAACTAAGTATTATGGTAATCCTATTAACATGTCACGAACGACCTAGCAAATCTGCACTAAATGTCCTATACAATCATTTTACTTATGGACTAAAAACTTTGATAAAAAATACATTATTAAGTTTCAAATTGAAGGGTTGAATAATAAAAAGGGGTTTAAACCCTCTTATGAAATATACAGACAAAAGGGTTTTTAGGATCCCTTAGTATTTAAAACGCAGCTTTGTTACCAAAAACTAGTTTTGAATGCTTTAGTAAGTTACATATTACATTGCTTATAATTGTGAATAAAAAAATACAAATTGCGTGTTGAATGGCGGAACTCAACACCGTGCTTTGTCTTGTTACTACAATATATTTAATATTATAGTATTTAATATTTAGTAACGCACACTTATTATGCCCTATATTATGCATATATATTGTGCAAATTATGTTTTTAGATTATTTTTATATAAAGAATATACTGTGAAAAATATAATTATTATATGACATTTTCAATATTAACTAAAGTAGTTGTAAATTCATTTTACAAACTATTTACAAAACCTTAAAGGAAAACAACATATTCGAACAATATTAGTATCTATTAAGGTTACTTAAATAAATAAAAATCAGCTTCACGCTGTATCCTGAACGCTGCAGGGTAGGCAGAGGGAACCTAATGTTAAGACACTCCGTTCCCCACTTAAGGTTACTTATACATTAAAATGTAATTTAAAACGTACCTGTAAATATCGGTCTGTCAAATACCTCTACATCATCCACGACATTCTTAGACAGCAATGGATTTAAAACTTGTTCACTGATGACAGACGAATTTCTTGCTATATTCTGTAATTTAAAGTTATATCACTGTAAAAATCTTATATATTATATATAATTTTATTTTAGTATTTGTATTTGTGTTTGTCACCCTCTTTCTCCTAACCGGCTGGACCGATTATGATGAAATTTTGCATGTATATTGTAATAGGTTTCTAGGTGGTTTGAAAATACAATTAGAACGCTTAGGTAGCAATAAATAGACTAACTTATATTTATAAGAAAACAGGAAATATCGCATTATCTAATATTACTAAGGTCGTGTTGAAGCAGCAGTACAGCTAATATTGTATGAGTATGAGTCCAAGTCCTACTCAGAGAAAATGAATTATTATAATATATTTTCACTTTCTGGTACCAAGACAAAGATGAAAAAGCGGCGTAGTGTTACGTCACATACGACGAGGAGCAAAGCGTCGGCATACGGGCGAAAAGTAATGGACGAGTGTCTTAGCACTAGGTTCCCTCTGTTAACCCCGCGGATGCCTAATATGCTGGATATAGCATAAAACTAAAAAAATATACGGTAGTAACAGACATTACGACATCTGCCGCTCCAGTTAGTTCTATAAAAAAAATTGAATTCGTGCCAATTATAATAATCGTAAGTAAGCAAATAATATATCTGATATTTTAATATAAACAGGTCGTTTTATATAAATAATGGTCACTAAGGTCAGCGATCGTCATGCGAGAAGCATTGATAATGGAATTTTAATTTATATTTTTTAAGAATATCATAATTATATGATGTATATAGTTTATAATAATATAATAAGTGTTGAATCACTATGTCATTTAATGAAAACCGCATTAAAATATGTTGTTTATTTCTAAATATAGACCGATGACACAGTGATAACCAATATAAAATAACGTCTCTTACGTTTACGTAAAATACATCAATAAATCAGCTTCAGGCTGTATCCCGCACTCAGCAGGGTAGACAGAGGGAACCTAGTATAAAACACTCCGTTGCCCACTTTCTGGCGAATTCTGGAGGCGTTGCGTGTTAAGTGGCAGAACTCAACGCCGCGCTTTGCCTCGACACCAGAGCGAAGAAATGGTAATATAAATTTAAGTAAATATTTCATCTCCTCGAGTGGGATCGAACCCACAACCAGTCGGTTTTACAGTTACACTATGTGCCGCTGCGCCACGACTGACCTCAACATTACGTTTACGTTACTTTATACTATTTAAAGATATAAAAAATATATTTTTGCTTTTTGGAATTGAAGAATGATTTATGATAAATGAAGAACAGAATGATATATAACTAGACTTTATTATCATATCACACAAATACGTAAAACTTTTATTTGTTTTTATCCTTTAGTCATTTATTTTAGAAACGTAAAATTTTAATCACCAAATTTGACAACTTTTTTAGTTTCATACAGCAGGGTAGGTAAACCTCATTTTCCGCCGAATTCTGGAGGCATTGCGTGTTGAGTGGCGGAACTAAACAACGGACACCAGAGCGAAGAAATGAAAATAATAAATATTTAATTTACTCGCGTGTGGATCGAACCCATAACCCGTTCACATTCACACGCAAGTGCCCTTGCACCACGGCTGGCCTCAATTTGGCAACTCAGTCAAAAAAAACGATTTTATTGAATCAACTGTTAAAGATACATGTTAAAGATTTATGTGTATTTAAAACCCAAGGAAGTTTAATTTTTTATGTAATTTTAGTTTTAAATGAATTGTAAATGTTATCATTAAGATTGAGAATTGACATTTCGTCAATTCTTTTTTTTTAAATCAATAGACATAAAAACCGTCTTTAGTTTTACTTTAGTAGTAATAATATTGTAAAAAAAAAATATTATAGTGCAATATATCTTAACTTGTGGGATGTCACGAATAAAAAATAAACTTAATAAATATATCAATTTCGTAATCAACATTTAAAAACCAACTAAAAACAACGACATGGAAATTACAACATAGTTAATTTACTTTATAAAAGAAATCTGCAAAAATATCGAATATGAACTCGTGACCTCTATCCAACATTTACTTATATTATTCATTTAGGAAAAATATTACTTGCATTCGTAAAAAAAAAATATATATTTACTCACGTGTTCAACGTTTTGTTTCATATTATTTTCGTCTGTAGTCCTTGAAGTGCAGAACAGTATTATTAACGTCGTAACTATGATCACCGATGCGTATACTATGGACCTTTGAAGCCGCGACAGCTGATTCCATTTCTGAAATTAAAATTATATATTAAAACTATAAAAAAATATATATTTATAGGTAAAATAAATATTAATTAATTTATTGCGACATTGAATTATCGATCATTTTTTTTTACAAACAGAAATTAAAAAAATATTTTCATTACACACAAAAAAAATAGACATTTTATACCATGTTTATATAAATTTCATAAAACGACAAGATGTACGTGATTCAACCTATTTAATAAGCCTTGTTCAATAGAATAAGCTGCTTTTAACAATTGTAGCTCCAAGTATGTTACAAATTAACCTCGTGCATGTAGGTTAGTCATAGTGTGTGGGTTTAAGAGGAATTTAAAACACAGATAAATTTAATGTTTTTCGTTATATATTTGTACAGAGTATGCAAATAAAAAACGTGTTTATGTCAAAGTCAAAATGTGCGAATGGTCTATGGTAGAGATGCAGGTTCAAATCCGGATTGCACAAATTCAACAAAACCTTTTTTTATACACTTTAGCAGTAGCGGGGGAAGCAGACAGAATCTAGTGATGAGACACTGCTTTTCTTTTTCCCATCTAATTTCAAAAGTTGCATGTTGAGTAGCAGAACTTAATACCATGATTCATCTTATCAGTGTGAGTAAATGAAGTCATATCCACAAGTAACCTATTGTTAACAATGATATACAATATTAAAACCAATCAGTCTATAATAAAGACCACCTTGTTAGGCATATTAGATGAGTTATGGCTGTGCATGTGCGCATATTCCCAAGAGTAATAAATGTGAATTTGTGTAAGAAAATAAAAATGTACATTTGCATAGTATTATACTGTTGACATTGATTGAAAAAAAAAATTAAAATTAAATTAAATTAGCTTCACGCTGTATCCCGCCACAGCGGGGTAGGCAGAGGGAACCTAGTGTTAAGACACTCCGTTCCCCACTTTCTGCCGAATTCTGGAGGCATTGCGTGTTGAGTGGCAGAACTCAACGCCGCGCTTAACCTCGACACCAGAGCGA
>DWQW01002753.1:0-25357 GCA_018249695.1 Heliconius erato demophoon
AAGGGGTTGAAAGTTTATATGGAAAAATCTTTAAATTGCCACCGATTTTTATAAAAATTTAAATTCAGACTGTTAAAAATATTTTATTGAACACGTGTTTCGTGGTTTTTTTAGAATTAACTCCTAATAAGCGGGCGAAGCCGCGCGCGCCCTCTAGTATTCAATATTTAATGCATAATGTTTTTTAATCTTATAATTAGTAGGTAATATGATTAATGTTTAATACTAAGTCAGGGATCCTACCTGCGGCTTCTAATAAGGATTCATTATTATAGCACCAGTATTGTACCGTTCAGTGGCGTGGTACAGCGTCTGGCCGTATGCTTTAGTAGTAGGTTCAATCCTCACTCGAATAAATAAATTATGATAACACAGTTTAAGATTTATATTAATGGGCTCCCATATAACAAACTTGGTTTTTTGGTGTTTTTTACATAATGTTGCGGTACTTTGGTTTTATTTTTTTTTATTTAATACATTATGCCTTTTGGTCTGATGATAAGTATAAAAATCTATATTGTGCTAAGTTTATTTATTACAAATTCTGTAAAATAAAATCCTGAAAATTTAAAATTGAAGAAGTTGTGTATTCCACTCGGGTAATAATTGTAACTATTTAAATTGTCAATTTTTTACGTTTTATTTTAACAAATCGCGGCGTTAAGTTACGTAAACGGACCCAACATATTGGCTTTGAATTTCATTAATAATGAGTAGTAAACGGGAGCAGTAAAATGGTAAAACCAGAGGTAGTGGTAAGCATCTGTTTTAAAAGTTTTAGATAATATTTATTGGTTACGCACAATAATTAAACAGGCGAACTATCTATAATATATCTTATATTGACCTGAACTTTCCGCCTGGGTATTCCCCCACACGTAAGTGCATGATGTATGCAAATGCTTGGAAATTACGCATTGGAAATATATTTTGTTTTTTTTTTCAGCTTCACGCTATAGCCCACACACAGCAGGGTAGGCAGAGGGAACCTAGTGTTAAGACACTCCGTTCCTCACTTTCCGCCAATTTATAGAGGCATTGCGTGTTGAGTATATATTTTGTTGATTCAGTGAATTAATTTATGTAGATATATTTAAGTTTAAGGCAAAACGTGGCGTTAAGTTCCGCCACTCTACGTCTCTTTGACTAGCGTCGATTATTTCTTATTATAATACAGTACAGTGCATGCTCATTCACAATATTCTTAATTTTACACTGTTATATAAAATTAACGAACAAAGTGTTTTTTTTTCACTTTAAATGAAAACACACTGGTAACTACTCTATAAAAGCCTAATACAATTAAAACAAAAGTTATTTTTCAAACAAAATAATTCATAAAATTATCGTTGTAAAGGCCATTCGTGGCCATCGATTGGTTGTGGGTTCGACCCCCCTTGAGCAAATTAAATATTTATTTACATTTATATATTCATTGTCGAGGCAAGCGCGGCGTTGATTTCCGCCACTCAACACGCAATGAATCCAGAACCCGGCGGAAAGTGGGGAACGGAGTGTCTCAACACCAGGTTCTCTCTGCCTACCCTGCGCAAACAAGAGCAGACGCTTTCACTCTGTATAATTTACAGATATTAGGTTTTATATAATAAAAATATATTAAAGCTTCTTTAAAATAATGACATAAGTATCTCCCAGGCTTTTTTCTATAGGATAGGTCTTAAGATTTCCTAAAACTGAACAAGGAAAAAGAGAACTAAGTAATTATGCAATTCAATTTTGTCATCGGATGACGTCATCGCCGTGACACGTCCGAGGTTAGTGGTGGTCACGGTAGCGCACCGGATAACAATCATCGGTTACGACCGATAGAATCGAATGTTTAGGGTTGATATAGTTTTATATAGTACCTATATAGATTAGATGCCTCTGGTGAAAAGGCAAAGCGCGGCGTTGAGTTCTGCCATTCAACACGCAATGCCTCCAGAATTTGGCAGAAAGTGTTGGAATGGATTGTCTTAAAACTAGGTTCCCACTTCTACCCTGCTGTATGTGCGGGATACAGCGTGAAGCTGATATTTTTAAGATACAAATATGTAAATCAAAATTTATATTTATGGATATATAATTTAGTTACGTTTGAAACACTTCGTATTTTTTTACAGCATTTCCTTTATATATCTATTAAAGAGCCTTTGAATGAGAGATATTTAATTTTTTTAGCTTCACGCTTTAGCTCTAGCAGGGTAACCAGAGAGAAGGGAGTGCCTCAAGCTACCTCTTTCTTTTTCCACTGTCATCAACACCAGGACAGGGCAGGGAGGACATGCATGTGCATATACATATGTCCTCATATATTTCACGTGGCTTTCCTCCAGTGTTTTTCGAGGTCAACTGAGGTTGAGATTTATAAAAAAATATTATAAATGATTAAGGTTTATTAAGTAGTCAGCCCTAATAAATAATCACATAGTGTAATAATGAAAATGACAGTGATCGCTTTGATACCGGCTCTACAGTGATGCTCGGTGAGCAGCTGAATGATTCATTTTGTGCTGTTACTATATATTTTTTTAGTTAAATATTATAAAAACGTAGACAGGTCTGTCTGGTTATAATGTGACTAACAATTAGGTTAGTGACACAGATTACTAAATCTAAAGTCTTCTCAGAAAGTTTTCTCAGATTTCGATAGGATGAATCTGTATTTCTCAATTTATGTATATGTAATGTATTACACATATAATATATGGTAAATATATGTTCAATACTTCTATTGGGCGTATTAAATGTAATATTTTTATAAATTAATGATATGTATATTATATATATTACAGGCAAATCGTGGCGCAGGGGCACAAAGTGTGACTGTAAAATCGACTGGTTGTGGGTTCGTTCCCCACTCGGGGAAATGAAATATTTATTTATATTTATATTTTCATTTCTTCGCTCTGGTGTCGAGACACAAGCGCGGAGTTGATTTCCGCTACTCAACACGCAATGCCTGCAGAACATGGTGGAAAATGGGGAACGGAGTGTCTTAACACTCTTTTCCCTCTGCCTACTGCTGATTTAATTTAATTTTTAATTTATCTATATTATATCTATATTTCGTTTATTAAATGAGAGTAGAGTAGCAGTAGAGATAGTACAGGCCTATAAACATACTACACGAATATAACGCAATATAAGAATCAAAGTAAGATAAAAGAAATAAATCTCACAAGAAAGTAAACATTTAAGCTGAGATCAATAAAAAGAAATGAAAAAAAAACATCAAAGAAGCTGTAAATCAAAATTAATTTCCAGAATCAAAATGTCACGTATTCCATAACGCCTTTACACATGAAGTACTATAAGACAGCATGTTTTGCTTACTACTTTATAGGATTATAGATCTTATTATTATAATACTAATGGTTATTTTTGTAATTTTAGTTTATTTTTATTTGGTTCTTTAAAGTATTTAAAGATTTAATGTACCATTAACATTCCACATCTCGGTAATGAGACATGGCGATACTTTCTTATAGGGATTAAGATTTAAACAGTGTAACAAATTTTGAGAGTTATTTAAGAATGGTAATATATTTGTATGGATATGGACTGTAGTTGAATAGGTCGATTGTAAACTCCTACACACGTGGTCATAATCTATTATAGTAGCTTTGACTATATCAACTTCACGCTGTATGCCGCACACAGTAGGGTAAGTGTGAAGACACTCCGTTCCCCACTTTCCGCCGAAGTCTGGAGTGGGGTTTTTTAAGTTTGCTCTGAGTGGGGATCGAAGACTGTGACTGTAAACCGACTGATTGTGGGTTCGATCCCCACTTGAGGATATGAAAGCGACTTCGGTACAGAAAATATTTTTTTTTGTGTTTTTTCTTTAAACATATTGATATAAGTAATGTTATAAATAACTAAAAGTAGGTTGTACTTGTATACAAGCCTTTAAAATAAGTATTAAAAATGTTGATTTATGTAAACTGTTAGTAATTATGGAATGATAAATGGTAGATGAATATTATTTACTTAAATCATAGCTTTTAATATTAGAAACTAGGCATTAAAAGTACTATAAAGACCAGACCCATAAATAAAGACATTAAATGTTTTGTAATTAAGTGAGCGATAGTTGTAGATTCAATTTCTCTCACGATAATTTAATTAGTATTTCGAAATATAGTAAAATTTATTCGATAATTTTACACAGTCTTCTCAGACTCAGAACTTCTTTAAATAAATTATAAATCAGCTTCACGCTGTATCCCTGTACGCTGTATGCACACACCAGGTTAGGCAGAGGGAACCTAGTGTTAAGACACTCCGTTCCACACTTTCTGCCGAATTCTGGAGGCATTGCGCGTTGAGTGGCAGAACTCCAAACAAAAGAGATGAAGAATGGCAAATGACAGATGCCGTGTGACGGGCGGCGGATGACTAGTGATGGATAAGAAATCTAATACTATCGCTGTAAATGATTTTTGTATTTTTAGCCCTTTTATAATTATAAAATAGTTATGTTAGTGTATAAAATATAAATGACGCCGTAAATACATACGATTATGTTTATATGCATAATATTTAGTTGTTCTTCAAAGAGTTTTATTTTTATATATCATTTTTTTTTGTATAATAATTCATTTGTCAATCAATGAGTGACAGACAAACAACGTATAGCGGGAAATGCCACACATGTACAGCCAAAATTTGATATGTCAAGGTTTTTGTTATTCATTGGGATAACTACAAAGGAATGCCCCAATTTTTTACTGAAATGAGAAAAAAATATATCTTACGTTGAGGTCCACGAAAACAAAGCTGCTTTAACTTGTATATCAATAAAATATAAATATGTTGATTTCGAAATAATTTAAAACTTAATAATTTTAAATGACAAATTTTATTTTTAATTCACAAGACAACCAAACAAGAGGCAAGCGTAAGTAGCCAGTGGGAGCGGCGCAGAAAGTAACCGATCATTCGCCAGTGTTTATGAGCTGAGAAAGCTGTCCATTCAATAACTAACTGCATTTTTATTACATACCTGCCTTTAAGTAATGATTTGTTATGAACGTTGTCTGTGTATTTGAATATTATAATAATAATAATATAATAATAATATATTTATTCATCAAATTAAATTGAAAAAATTGCCTCTTAAACCGAGAGGCGTACTAATATAAGCTGTGTCACAGCCACCAGCGTCTTTGCCTCCTTACAATTTTAATGACACTTTAGACATTTGAATAATTTAATTATCAGTTAAATATTATAAACATATAAAAAAAATTGTACAAAGGTATAAATAATTAGGTTTTTTTACGTAAGTTGTAGATGTTAATGTTATAATTCTTTTTTAGCAAGGTAGACAGGATACCTTGTGTTAAGGAACTCTGTTCCCATTAAAACAATTCTGTTCGTCACTTTCCGATGAATTGCTTTGTGTGTTGAGTGGTGGAACTCAACGCCGTGTTTTGCCTCGTTACCGGAGCGAGAAAATTATGAAAATTGACACTACGAAACCGAAATGAATATTCTAAATATTATTTGATAAGGAGTAGTTTTAGAGTACTTCTATGTCAATTTTTATCCTTTAAAACATATTGCTGAAATAGAATTAGAACTTTATCTGACTAGACTAGGAACACATCTACCGTCAAGTTCGAACACGCGATCACCTCGTTCAGTCAGTCTGCTAAACGATAATATGATTTACGGCGATTAAAAATCGTTTAGCCTAATTCAGTTTTAGTTTCAGTTTAATTCATCTTTTATAGATTTTTTTAAATGAGATCTAATATTTTATAATGTAATGTGCTATGAAACTAATTATGTTAATGTGCTGAAAGTATGTGTGCTGATAGTTAAGAAAGAAGAAATTTTATCTATTAATTTAACTGGTTTTTATAGGGTCTACAATATTTTACCGTTACGGTTTAATTTTACATAATTATATATCAATATATACTCGTTATAGTAAGTCTCTATTAAAAACTAGATTCTTAACAGCTCATTCTGTCCAGCCGTAGGCATATTGCTGGTAATAAATACATATATATATAGGTGATTAATGTGTTCTGAGACTATAAGAGAAAGCTGATGAAAGTGATTTAATAATAAAATAATACACTATCGATAACGGGTCGCTGCACTTGTTTTACTCGCTTAGAAGAAAAAACATTGTGATATTGTATAAAAGTCATTGCCACCATTTTCAATAATAACACGTTTCATGTAATTCAATTTTTGTTTATAGTATTCACTGATTATTATTTAGTGGTGATTTTTTAAATATTTATTTAGAAAACGTATAAAAATTTAAACGTAGCGGGATTCGAACCCGCGCCTCCTGGAAACCGACCAGGCGCTCTAACTACTAAGCCATTCGTTCTCATCAAGCTACATCGTATACATTTTTTTTGTACGTTTTCTTTACTAAATAAGTATTTTTCTTTCCTAAATTTGGAATAACACTTTAAAAATGTCCAAAATATTTTTTTTTATATTTATACTTCTTATATGTATTACTCATATTATGTTTGGTACGAACACGAACGAAATACGAACTTTCGGGTGAAACATTTACTCCCAATTAGCCAAATATTTTACTCAAAAGTAATTAAGAAATTTTAAGTAAATTAATCATAAAATATAAAATTCTTTTATAAAATATAAGAAATAATGTGCATTTTTTAAAAAAAAATTTGTTTAATACAGTTTTAAGATTTAAAAATATTTCAAATTCGTTTCAAAACTCTGTTGTTCTTTGTTATTTCATTGTTATTATTTATATTTTTATGCCAATTTTTAAAAAATGTTTTTTTATATATTTGAGATAAATATTTAGTATCTAGATATGGGTCGCTATCGCTACACTGTTTTAGTAAACAAATAAATAAATAGCAATCAATTTTATTTTCTACAAAAGGAAATAGTTACTTCAATACCTCAATTAAGCTTCTGAGAAAATAACATAAACGAAAAGTAATAAATAGATGGTTTCTAACCGTTCGTGATTATGTGACGCTCGGGGCGATTCTTCTATTTAATTTTTGTTAAGTGAAACTATATTTAACAAGTTAGTATCTTCATTTTCTCCACTTATCTTTTAAACCTATTTATATTCACGAGGATAGTTAGTTAAATTGGTACTAGCTGTAAATTATGGTTATTATACTATTGTGACACTTGAAGGTAATTTTTTTTATTAAGTTGTTTGAGAGAGATTTTAAATATATTTTTAAAGTAAATTTAAAATGTTTAAAAAGCGGCACGACAGTGTGACTCTAAAATCGACTGGTTGTGGGTTCGATCCCGATTCGAGGAAATTAAATGCTTATTATAATTTATATTTCCATTTTCTTCGCTCCGGTGCCGAGGCGAAACGCGGTGTTGAGAATGAGCACTGCTTCTAGAATTTGGCGAAAAGTGATTAACAAACAGTGTATCTTAACACTTGGTTCCCTCTGCTGCCTCTGCCCTGGATACAGAGTGAAGCTGATTCTATTTACATTACATAACATTATGTACGTCAATGTATTTGTAAACTCTACATTTACATTTTTTAAATATAAACCTTATCAAAAATCTATTTTTATATCCTTTTATTTACTATACCCAAATCTTGTGAATAACGTACTTATATTTTATGATAGCAATTAATACTTCATACCTATACAAAAGAGTCATATACAACAAAAAGGATATACCCGGTCGTCGCGTCGCACTAAAATGTCAAAGGAACGTGTAGAACACGTGTGTTTCGCACATGCGTGTGCGCATTGTTTGTTTTTTTTAATCGCTAGCACCATCTTGCCACGCTCCATCGGCCGTTGGACGTTGCTACCGAGTCTGGCGTGAGCTTTGTTGCATTATTGCATCACATGTTTATGATAAGCCTCTAGGAAACGTTTATTAATAGCAAAGATTAATAAGTATGTTAAGTGACCTATTTCTTATAAGAGACCAGTCTTGGCGCAGGAGCACAAAATGTGACTGTAAACGTGACTGGTTGTTGGTTCGATGCCCAATCGGAGAAATTAAATATTAATTTAAACGTATATTTCCATTTCTTCGCTCTAGTGTCGAGGCAAAGCACGGCGTTGAGTTCGCATCTCAACTAATTTCTCCAGAATTTAGTGGAAAGTTTGGAATAGAGTCTTAACACTACGTTCCCTCTGTCTATTCTGCTGTGCGTGCTGAGCTGAACTGACTTATTTTTGTCTATAAGTTGTTTATATCAACGTTTATATGTTAACTTTATAGTTTTAAATCATGATTTTCACTGTAAGTTGATTATTCAAATGGTCAAATACATTACTTGAGAACTTATTTTAGTTATTTATTGCTCTATTAAAAACTAGATTTGTATTATAGTTCATGAAGTATTGATTGTGGTCTAAAATTAAAGCAAATTAAATAAAAATATTTAAACTGTTTAACCTTCCTTTCACATCATTATTAAAAAGGCAACTTCCATGTTACCTTCAAAATAATATTATAGTAGTTATACGAGAGTATTTAAAAAGTTGGTTCACAATAGATTACTTATTTATACAAAAACACTGTTAACATATTTTTATATTTATAAAGGAAATGGACTGGATTAAGGTGATGATACAATAAAGGATTTTATCATATCCGTAAAAGTATAAAGTTTTACAATATTTAAAAAAAAACAAGTAAGAGGCCACTTCGTGGTGCAGTGGCATTGTGTGTGACTGTCAGTCTACGCGACTAGTTGTGGATTTGATCCCCACTCGAGGTAATGAAATATTTATTTAAAATTATATTTTTATTCCTTCGTTTTGGTGTCGAGGCAAAGCACGGCGTTGAGTTCCGCGTTGAGTGACTCAACACGCAATGCTTCTAAAATACTGCGGAAAGTGGGCAACAGAGAGTCTTAACGAAGCATGAAGCTGATTTAATCTAAATAACTTTACAAGGTATTCATTAATACCTTGTAAAGTTAAGCTTAATAAGCTTATTGAATATTTCCCAAGTCGTGTTCGCACATTCCGCTTGATCGTCCACACTTACTGTTAAGTGCTGTCACCAGCAACAGACGCGGACGACCGTAACGACACTCGACACGCCCGCCTTGCCTCCAGTTACCAATACTTATATTATTTTACATTCAAATATCCTACAAACAAACTAAATTCATCTCTATTGTAGAGTTTCAGAATTTCCAACCATTGTTCACAAAGCTTCTTAACCTAGAGTCGTTGTTGCGTTGTTTTTGCGCTATTATCTAATCGAGCAGCCAAAGCGAGAACCGCTTCGTGATGCACGTTAAAAAACTTGATATTTAATATAATTTTGGTTAACTATTTATTAATTTGGTGTCTGCAGTTAATGGCTGTATCGTAGCCAGTGATGAAAATCTTTTTGGTTTGGTAGATTAAGTAATTTTGGAGAACAAAATGTCTATGTTATAACGATTTTACTGGACTGATATTCTGTTTATAATTCGGCGTAAAGTGGAGAACGGAGTGTCTTAACACTAGGTTCCCTCTGCCTAACCTGCTGTGTGCGGGATACAGCGTGAAGCTAAAAAAAAACTGTTTATTGTTCGTTGTGAAACAGTTAAATATGTCGTACTAATCGCCATTGTTGTTATAATTCGGACTTAAGAATATTTAATATTAAATAAATAGACTTTTCTTTAATCTTTTTAGATAGAATACAGCCTTTCAATAGACAACGACTCTCTAGGTGGTAAATAATAGATAGCCACTTATAAGGCACATCACGCATATCCTGCATTTTACCTTGCAAGATGCATATTATATGTTCGAAGATAAAATCAATTTATTTGTATATACAATAATATTTTCTTGTTACAAATTATAATGTCAATTTTGTTTATATTTATAAATATTAAGGTTATTATATAAAAAAATATAACCAATGTCAATCGTGAGTACTTAAGTATAAATGGATAGCTATCTAAAGGTCAATTTTAGCACATTTACAATGCTGGTTGGTTTTGCACGATCTTCTATTTATTGCTCTATTACTAGATGCTTTGTTGCAACATTTCAGCTTAGATTTAAGATATTGTCGGTTTTAAGGTTGGAGGTAATGCATGATATAACATACATATAATATAATATTTCTGTAAACATTTCTGTACGTTCGTTAAATAGTTACTTAATAAATTTATTGATAAACAGCTTCACGCTGTATCCCGCACACAGCAGCGTAGGCAGAGGGAACCTCGTGTTAAGACACTCCGTTCCCCACTTTTCGTTGAATTCTGGAGGCATTGCAAGCTGAGTAGCGGAACTCAACGCCGCGCTTTACCTCGACCCCAGAGCAAAGAAATGAAAATATAAATGTAAATAAATATTTCACTTCCTCGAGTGGGGATTGAACCCACAACCAGTCGATTTTACAGTCACACTTTGTGCCTCTGCGCCACGGCTGGCATCTTATTAACAAACAATTTTGTTTTTTTTTTATTTGACTTCGTTATTACTAAGTAATATAATGATCAAAACAATAAAATCTTTCGCTTTGAAAGATTTTGTTATTGTTGATGGTGGCAAGTGTTTAGTGATCATTTTAATGACCCAATTCTAAAATACATTTTGCTTAATGATAAATAATTCGTTTGTAAGTTTGTAAACATTAAGTATCAAACAGTAATTTAGTTGTGATTTAAAAAAAACACGGAAAGTTATGATTTGTGAGTAATCGACAAAAAAGGATGATTTTTTTAATTATTATATTTTTAATTATTAATTATATTATATATTTTTTTATTATTATTTATGGAAATAATAGTTCAAATCAAATCAAATCAGCTTCAGGCTGTATCCCGCACACAGCAGGGTAGGCAGAGGAAACCTAGTGTTAATGTATTAACAACGGAGTGTACTCCGTTCTCCACTTTCCGCCGAGTTCTGGAGGCATTGGGTTATGAGTGGCGGAACTCAACGCCGCAAATAATAGTTCTCGATCGATATTATACGAATTTTCCGAGAGGCCTTCGTGGCGCAGTGGCACAAGCGTCTGACTGTAATGCAGTGGTTTGGGTTCGAGTCCGAATTGCGTTGAGTTCCGCTACACAACATGCAATGTCTCGAAAATGGTGGTATACAGGGTGAAGCTATGACTGATGACTTATTATACAATTTGGGACTCCCATATTGGTCAATTTGAATTGTTCATTTTAATAAGAGTAACTAGAAATAGAAATAACGTGTTTAAAATCTATTGCAGTTCGTTGGCTCGTTCTCGGAAGTGATGGTGTTAAACACGTGTAATGGGAAACGCGTGTTTCAGTTTGTTTGGCGTACAAATTAAAATACAACGGGATTTCATTTGGAGTACAAGTACCTGGTAAAATATACTTTGTTTTTTTTTCTGTCATATTTCTTATAAAATAAGTACAAAAAGAATGGAGTGACATAATCACAAATTTTTGTCTGTCTTACCAAGATAACGATCATATATTTTCTATCTGTATTTTTTCTGATTTTATGTATTTATTTCTATTTTTAGACAATACGAGCAATCGTTTTGTCAATTTTTTACATGAAAATGTTTATAGTATAGTATATACCAAATATTATATGCATATTAGGCATTTCACCTGGTATGTATCTGATTAATTTCATTCAATGAGTTAAGTTACACTTAATAATTTAATTTATTGCCAAAGTTCCGGTATGACATAAAATATAAACGGGAACAAAGTACCAAAACTTTGTGATAATAGATAAAACTGTTCACAATATCGACATACGAGTAAATGTCGTGACAAGTTCCGGTAAGGAACCAAAAAATAAAATCTGCAATTGTATTCTAAATTATATTTTAAGAGAGACGTTCCGTTCCTCAAAATATTAAGAGAAAGGTTAATATATACAACCTTGTATAAAATATGTAATGCGAAACGACTCGGTCACGATTTAGAAAGATGTACTTTACATCTGTTCGCCGTAATCGCCAGGCAATAACATGTGAAGTAAAACTTTGAAACATTATGATCTTTATTTATAAAGTATTAAATGCTATAGTCGTTTACATCTTCACACATATCTTAACATGCAAGATGCATTGTCTATAAGATAGAGTGAAATCTCAATAATAAATAATAGCATATCAATGTTAATAAGACCACCCGCCGCGCCCCAACAAAGGCTAATTTGTCACTTACTAACTGCCATATTTAATTATTTTGTTGTAACAGGAAACTTACAATACATAGTATAAAAAATAAATTATATAGCTTTTGTTATATTATATTTACCGTAATATTAGTCTTATATTTATTTTAAAAGTGAGTTTTGTATACAAAAAATGTATGTTCTTGTAATTTTGTAGTTATATCTTACTTCATGTGTTGGGCTGCAGAAATAAAACCCATTTGGAAAAATATTTTAAATGTTCTAGTATCAGTAGTTTTAGTATCTATAAAGTAATAATTTTTTTTTCATATTATAATTAAATAAAATTAAAAAAATCAGCTTCACGCTGTATCCCGCACACAGCAGGGTAGGTAGAGGGAACCTGGTGTTAAGACACTCCGTTCCCCACTTTCTGCCGAATTCTGAAGGCATTGCGTGTTGAGTGGCAGAACTCAACGCCGCGCTTAACCTCGACACCAGAGCGAAGAAATGGAAATATAAATTTGAGTAAATATTTCGGGGATCGAATCCACAACCAGTCGGTTTTACAATCACACTTCGTGCCGCTGCGCCACGACTGGCCTCCATACGCCACGACTGGCCCCCATATTATAATTCTCTTATATAAATCTTAGAAAATATCATTGACTAGAATATGAAGCGGAAACAAATTGATCTAAATAACGTAATCGGAAACGATCAAATTTAAACCGTAAAAGAGGTTACATGACCAATTATTTCTTAGTTTGCTAACGAAGTATGCCTACTGCCTAGAATATATTTAGATCTAGATTACACTAATATATTATTTACTAGTGGCCGCCCGCAATATCGTTTGCGTGGACTCTATGACCATTGCTACACTATTTGTTGTAATTTGGAGCCAAAACTTTGAGAATATGTGTGCGTTGAATGGCGGAGCTCACCGTCGCGTTTTGCATTATCGGAGTGAGAGAAAGTTACCAATTTAAATGTACTCAGTCCCCCGAGAGTCAGTCAGACACTATACCACTGTGCCACGACGGCCTTAATTTACATTTATTTATTGTTGTTATAGAAAAATGCTTAATATAATCAAAACTATTTGTTTATATACCATTTTCTTAATTCTTTAACTTTAAATGACGTAGGTACTACGTTCTTTCATAAGGTATTCCAGATCTTTAATTAAAGCTCATCGCGCTCAAAACTTTTGTCAAAGGCAGTATTTCATTACAACTTATAATTAAGTACTACATCAGGTGTTTTTAAAATGAAGTAAGACCTAGATTCTGACCAGGTCGTATAGATATACAACAGAAAATATTCATAGAAATCTTTACTGCAGTTCAGAAGATGTGTGTTTTAAAAAGAAAAATGCATTAAACTTTAAAAAACCATAGTTTCGTATTTTTTTTATATTTTTTCGGCTCCTAACTTTATTTTGTGAGGCTAGTCGTGGCGCAGCGGCACAAAGTGTGACTGTAAAATCGAATCGACTGGTTGTGGGTTCGATCCTCACTCGACGAGATGAAATATTTACTTAAATTTATATTTCCATTTCTACGCTCTGGTGCCGAGGCAAAGGGCGGCGTTGAGTTCTGCCGCTTAACACGCAATGCCTCCAGAATTTGGCAGAAAGTGGGGAACAGAGTGTCTTACACTAGGTTCCCTCTGCCTACCATGCTGTGTGCGGTATACAGCGTGAAGCTGATTTATTTTATTTATTATTTTCTGCAAATATATTGAATATATAGACACAATTATTTTACTGTTTTATTATGGTATAGATAAATTATTCACTAATATCAATAGTACAATGAAGAAACCTTTCAACAAAGACTGCAATATAAAGCATATTAATTTGTAATAATATGACAGTAAATTAATTTTCTGAGAATAATTCCATGGAAATTAGTTTTAGGATTACCGTTCATATGAATAAATCCGTGTTTATTATAATAATATTTAAAAACGTAGCCGTCATGTTTATCCTTATTAAATCTGTTTACATATTACATATAGTAGTAATCTTAGTAACGGATTTTTATAGGTATTATTTGCATTTTAACAGTTATTTTACTTCATTTTTTTATGGTTCAAATATTCCCGCACATAGCAGGGTAGGCATAGGGAACCTGGGAACCTAGTGTTAAGACACTTCGTTCTCGTTAACGCACTTTCGTTTCCCACTTGGGAAATTGTTTGTTGGGCGAAATTCGACGCTGTGCTTCTTGCCTCTAGACCAGAGCGAAGAAAGGAAAATATACTGGCATCGAACCCAGAGCCGTCGCATACGGTCACACGCTTGTGCCCCTGCTGCGCTACGACGATAATTTCAAATTCATGAAATATGTAAACAAACTAAATTTAAGTTTATCAAACAAAGTAACCAACCAAGTTCATTATATATTTTTGCTCTATTTCATTTCACATACGGGCGCGAGTGTGATAAATACTGTACGCACGAGCTGCTATCGAAGGCGGGGTTGTGTAACAGTTGCGCTTGTTAAATAGCCTAATGTTATGATTCATTCTTACTTTTATGTATTTTTACTTATTTTAAGCATTTTTGGATGGGATGGGATGGGATGGGATGGGATAAGAAAGGGAAAGGACACTCCGTTTTTCACTTTTCTCCAAAATAGAAACAAAGGTTTTGTGTAATTTTTAGGCCATGGGTCGTAGTGATTTTTATTTAATTTTTTAGTATATCTTAGCTTTATACTTTATCCCTAATAATAGCAGCGAAAATTCAGTATCAAAGTACTCAATTCTCCACTTTCCGCCGAAATCTCAATCTATTTAATATTGAGATATTAGATAATATTGAAAATAATTGAATGCCCTGAACGAAGGTCGAACCCACAACTGTCTCATTTATTGTCAGACGCTGTCAGTCGCGCCACGAAGGCCTTATAATTAAATCAATATAGACTCGTAAATATTTATGTAGCCTTTCAACAAGTTTCAATTACAGATATTTCATTCGCAATCAATCATTATTATAGGTTAAACAGCTTTTTGCGTTATTTGCTTATAATTTTACATAATTCAATTGATTAGAGGCCGTCGTGGCGCAGGGGTTACTAGCTTGAAGTGTACACGTGAACGGTTGTGTGTTCGATTTCTTCTCGAGGATGTGAAATATTTCATATTTTCATTTCTTGTAAGCCAGCAAAGCGCGACGTTATGTTCGGCCGTAAGTGGCGAAAGAAGTATCTGAACACTAGGTTCCTTGTGCTTGTCATGTGCGGGTAGTAGGGCAGCGTGAAGTTGATAAAAAATTGATACCTTGTAAACATTAAATGTCACTACTTGTTTTTTACTACGACTCCTTAATGTATATTAAATATTAATCACTCGTATATTGTACATACTCATATGATTGATGAATATACATAAATCCATACGAAGAATATCCTGCAAATTCGGGTGAAGAGAAACTTAAATATTAAGTTACTGTGATTTAAATAAACTAACGATAAATATCTTTTCTTCCTTCTTAATCACTTCCTGTTAGATGGTGATGTCCAACATCCGGTTCTTCCAAGTGGAGATTGAACCTAAAACTACTGCGTGTTTAGGTCATATCAATTGTACCATAAAACCAACTATATACAACTCTATAAGAAAATTAATAATTACTAAGATATTGATCTAAAAAAATAATTTAATATTTTTACAGCTACACTGGTCTGGCCCAAAATATGGCATGTATATGACTACTGAATTTAGCATTGACAAAGCAAAAGATTATTGGATGAATCAGTAAATTTTAAGTAATTTATTAATTATTTATGTAAAAAATATGCAAGAATATTCTTCAAAAACTGACAAAAGGACAAAGAATAAGACAGAAATTCTCAAATAACATACATATAACATCTAAATAAAAAAAAATGTAGGTACTCTTATATCGTCTTTCCGTGAAATTGTGTAGTGATTTGACCTCATTTAAAAACGTAATTAACATAAGTAATTATAAGAACTTATTTCCTTATCTTTCCTTATCTTGAGTAACTTAATTAATGCTTCTTTGGTTTTTAAGTCACAGTTCAAGGGTGATTGCCAAGTTCCATGTTCATTGCCAATAGCTTGTTAGACGCCATTTCACAATAAAAATATAAATTGGTTATACTATTAAAGTGTCTAAGAACATAATAGAGTCCTTTAGCACACGTAAATTTTGACTGAAAAGCTATGTTGTGTTTGTTGACAGACCACACCAGGCCCCTGGATGGTCGTGGACCCTGGGCTGGACTTTATTTTACACTGTATCCCGCATGTACCACGATAGGCATATAGAGCCTAGTGTTAAGAAACTCCGCACTCCAATTTAGGTGGAATTTTGGAGGCAATGAGTGTTTAGTGCGAGATCTCTACGCCGTTACCTCAATAATGGAGCGAAGAAATGAACATATTAAATATTTCCTTTTCTCGAGTGGAAATGAAATCCATAACCTATCGCCTTTACAGTCACACGTTAGTACCTCTGCACCATAACTGGTCTCAAAAAAAATGCATGGTGTCTCAAAGAATAACAAGATGCAAGAAATAAGACAATTAATAATCTCATCAAGTTTGTATCTTCAACTAATTAAGATTTGATTATTCAAAACAACATTTCATGTCACAATAGAGCAACATTATTACACAGATTATTTATACAAAAAGTTAAATCAAACGTCTTTTTGTACGAATCGAAACTTGTCTATCGATTTATATAACGGTAAAATTGAGTGTAACAAATAATATGTAACGAATGCATTGCTGGTTATAAAAGGAAGTATTTTTTGTATCTTATTATAAAATATGCTTTGTAAAGTGGGTAACTGGATTGGTTCAGCGATGATATTTGAAGATTGGAAGGAACGTGCTGTCTGGCCGCGGTCTAGTCGGAGTCATTGGCAGTCCCACTTTCACGAACTGAGTCTCGTGTAATTTTTTTTGGTTGTTAGTATAACTGAACATCCATTGTGGTTACGGGGAACGGACAACGGTCTTCAATTATTTGCGCTGCAGTAATTTATCTTAGACCAGTTCGTTTCTGTTCTTGGAAGTTAAGAGAATTGTTTGTTTTTTTTTTCGTTTGTATTTTTTAATAAAAATCTATTTATAATACTAAAGTACTTTGTGGTTTGGTGATTTTATGTTATTTGTAAGTAAAATACACATATAAAATGTTTTTTTTTTTTGTTTTTGTTCCTTAAAAAGGTATAAAGTACTTTTGGGGATGAATGTAAATAAAGTTAGGGTCTATGGAGTGTTCTTATCAATTTTAATTATTGTACAATAAAAAATAAATTCAAGGCTACAGTTTGACGCTCTTTTCCTTGGCTACATTGCTAAGGATAAGGGATGGAATGTCTTAAAAATCACGATTTTTTTACTTGTGCTCGAAGAATTCTATAAAAACATGAGATATAGCCTGATGACATTCGGACAGACAGACGGACGGATCGCGGAGTCTTAGTAGTTTAGGTACGAAACCCTATATAAATATACATACCATAATAAGCCTACTTTAGTTAAAATTTTCTTTTCAACATACAGGTCAAAATACGAGTACTTACACCCTTCAGTTAATATAACGTGAGTTTGCTGGATTAAAATAAATCTGTCATTTTCAATACTAGAGATTACGTAAGGTATAAATATAACAAAACTAATCCACATTTATATTATAAATTTAAAAGTAACTCTGTCTGTCTGTCTGTCTCTCTGTGACGCAATCACGGCCAAACTACTGATATATGCTTTGGGATCTTGGGATGAACATAGGCAACTTTTTTCTCATATTTATAATATTCTCGATACATAACTAATATATTGAAGTACTTTTCTATTTGACATGCAATTTATTGTATGACATGTTAATTAAACATGAAAAATTCTAATATATTCTATTGAATATATTACAATATTTATTTTCGTACAAAAGTATTGTTCTTTAAGAAATCTATAAAAAAGTCCGCGATGGTTTATGTTTATATCTGAAGGTTAAGCCACAGTAACAATTTTAATATAATATTATTATTAATTTATATTACTTTTATGTCCACTTATTAATATTTTTCAGTTTATTTTGATCATTTTCTATTTTCTTACCAATACAAAAACTGAAAATAATTTCATAAATATATTTAATTAATATTCATAAAGTTAAAGCGAGCGAAGCCGCGAGAATCCGCTAGTTTATACATAAAAATATTAAATGTCTAAGAATTTCAGAACCTTATTTAAAAAATAAAATTTTTAATGGTTCAATAGAAATGCTATAAAAGAAATAATGATACTCACGCAGACTTATTTTAAAATCAGTCTAGTCTTTTTACCTCAACCTACATAATCAGTCAATTTGTATAGTAACTATGTCTCGACCTCTTAAGAGTTTTTTTTATTGTTATAGGAAAGTGATAATTCACTTCGTACATATTTGCATAATGACTGATCTGGCCTCACCTGATCCTCACGACGGACGGTGGACGAGAAGTCCAATGCTTGACATAGATGTGTATACTGACGTTCTAACAAACTAACCTCAGAAACTTCCAGTGCAAACTAAAAAAGTTCCACATTAATAGATTTCATGTAAACCGATGAAACAGCAGTTAGAGTTACTTCGAGTAAAAAACTGTCATGTGTCTTAAATCTATTTTATTAATATTTTAAGTAAAAAACTAAAATGAGTCACTAATTATATAACATTATTTACGTTTGTAATTGTAATAGACGTATTTTCGATCAAACAAGTTTAAATAATAGCCTAGAATAGCCAATTACTAAAAGGAGTAAACTGAATATAATAAATTACTAAGCTAATAACATGGAGTTTCACATAATTTTATAAATTGAGTGCTTTTCGACTTCCGCTTACTCTTCTAATTAACATAAATTAATCGATGTTGATTTTGCCGATCTTAATTAGGTGATAATTAAGGAATATGGGTATTTTTAATGTAAACTAAATTATTATATATATCTGTTAAATTGTTTTTACTGTTAAATTAATGATCGTTTATAATATGTTTAAACAGTTTAATAGTTATTGTTATTAATAATTATCTAATTATTAATTAGATGTTGCAAGATTAAATTGAAGGCTTTGATATGAGTCAACTTTCCATGTTACGTGGATTTTTGTAATAATATTATTGTATCTACTTTCTTTGAGACCATTTATTTAAATAATTATAATTAAGCATAGATATATAAAATTTTTAGTACTCTTGTGTATTAAAAATGTTAGGTAATGGATGCCAATTAAAATATAACAAACTTTTAAATAAATGATTATAATAGTAAATAACGTGTTTTATTAATGTATTGGAATAGAAAATTCGAAATGCGGAAAAAAATAAACTTCTAAGTCAACGCAATCAACAGATACGAGCGTTATTTGAAATTCACCGCGGAATCTAAGCCCGTAGCGTACTTCCTGTTGAGCAAGGTAGGCAAGAAAACTTAATGTTAAGACACTTCGTTCTTCACTTTCTACTCGAATTCGAAACGAAATAGTAATACGTACAGTGGCGGAATTCAACGCTGCACTTTGTATACCAAAGCGGAGATCTAACCACCAATTATTGCGTTTGCAGTGAAACATTATTCTATTGCGCCACAATGTACTTTAATTAAGTATTGATCTTTAATCAAAGTCATTTGACGTAAATCAAATCAATCAAAGTTATTTGACACCTCTAATAATCTACCACCAGTTAACTAAACAGACCTGAGAACAACCGGCGCAAGAAACTCACTGCGTCTTTTTTAAAGTTAATTATATTTAATTACTTGTGACAATGTTAACTTTAAAACAGACTGGAGCGAGCATTTCATTCCCAAGGCGTGTTATCATTTACAAAATTATTAATTTGGTAATAACCTTTAACATACAAAAAACTTTCCACAACTCTTTTAAATTGTAATACAGAATATTCTCGGCCGTTTTATTGAATCCTATCAAAATGTAAATTGTTAAAAAACTGTAATTATAACTACTAAATCTATATACTGCAGCTTGCAAATTACATCATAGTTTACAAATTCAAAACAACTACAGATAGAAATCTTAATTATTTATTCTTCTAACATACCAAAATTTAACAGTAGGTAGGTATATTTTAATTAGTTTTCAATGCACAGATTCGATCAGCTTTACCAGCCATCCCGATGTTGGCGGAGAGTCCCGATTATTAGGCCAAAATATAAATGTCCGAAGCGCTTTACGTGAACAATTCCAGGTACTTTCAGAATACTCGCTTAATTATTTTCTTTTATTAATTAGTTACTAGCAATTCCGGGGATAAAAAATCCGTTTTTTTCCCGTGATAAATTCTGGCAACACTGAATTCGATATAATCTTATCAATATCGATTATTATTGGAACAATGGTATGTTCTTAACGATTTTCTTTTATATAATAATATTAGCAAAAAAAAGTTATGTCAATTTTGCACTGGTTTCTAAATAGACGAAAAATACCATTGTGGCTTCAATATATTACACTAAAAACTTAATCCTCCGAACTAATGAGACTAGTGTTGTCATAATCGGCCTATTCTGATGTAATGGAAACCTCGTGGGCGCTTACCGTGTCGATAGGGTCGTTTAGCAAAATACTATTATAGAAGAGAGAAAATTTAATTTTTATTATTATTTAATAGGTATTATTTATTTAAAATTAACGCGGTTGGTTGTAGATTCGATCCCAACTCGATGAAATAAAATGTTTATTTACATTTATATCGCTCTAGTGTCGAGACAAAGCGCGGCGTTGAGGTCCGCCACGGAACATGCAATGCTTCCAGAAATTGGCGGAAAATGTGGAACGGAATTTCTTTCATTAGGTTCCCTGTAACATAATAATAATATAACTATTACGTTTTGTAATTTTTATAAATACATTTAACGTGCTCTACACAAAGTAATTAGGTAGTATATAATGTTAATCAACTCTCATTCTAAAGTTTAATTACTGAACTGCAGCAAAACATCAAACTTCTAAGTTATATATTTTTTTATCAGCTTCACGCTGTATCCCGCACACAGCAGTGTAAGCAGAGGGAACTTAGTGTTAAGACACTCCGTTCCATTTTTCGCCGAATTCTAGAGGCATTGCATGCTGAGTGGCGGAACTCAACGCCGCGCTTTGCCTCGACACCAGAGCGAAGAAATGGAAATATAAATTTAAAGATTATATTCCATTACCTTGAGTGGGGATTGAACCCACATCCAGTCTCGTTTACAGTCCTACTTTGTGTCTCTGCGCTACGACCGGCCTAAACTATATAATTATAATAATTCACAATCGGTAATTTTACACTAAATATTAATTAAGTACTGTTTCTTTATAAGACATTGATTTAAAATACGAATTTAACAGGTGGGGGGTGATAGAAGCGAGAGTGTGATAGAGCTACATGCAAAAAAATGAAACCATCCCATCAAATCGGAGCACGATCATTCATACTGTTAATTTTTTAGTTTCACACCAATCAGTTATAATTACTATGAAAATATGAGCTCGTGACCCCTTAGAAAGGTTAATTTTTAACCGGCCAACGGGTCATCCAGTACCAATTTGAAATTTAAACACTCAGGATACGCTTTAGAAATCAGGTTTGACTTCGTCACTTGATAACCGTAATTATAGTTTAAGAACGTGAAGCAATTTCCATTTCGCCCGCAGTCGTTGGTAGGCGGTGCTTGAGTTATCCGAAGATCAGGTGAGGCCAGATAAGTTGTTATGCAAATCTCTTTGGTCGTAAATGAGATGGTAATGGTACTACAATCACTTTGCGTCTCTATCGGAATCATCCTTTAGATTTTTTTAATTAATCTTATTTCTATAAATGGTCTCTTACATTATCTTTTTATTGAAATCAATTTAGGCCTAATTTTATTGGAATATTGTGTTAATCATTTAGGTATATAAAACTGTATATTTTTTTATTTATTGGCTTAGATAAAAAAAAATTGATGATTTTGATTGAGTGAATAAACTAAAAACATATAAAATTCAGATAATATTCAATCATACCAGGTCCAAGCTGTATCCCACACACAGCAGGGTAGTCAGAGGAAACCTATTGTTAAGACACTCCGTTCCCCACTTTCTGCCGAATTCTAGAGGCATTGCGTGTTCAGTGCCAGAACTCAACGCCGCGCTTTGCTTAAGTATTATTAGTAATTCTTAAAGACAATATTTAATAATTACTAAAAATACTTAGGTACTAATAATAAGCACAGCTTAGTGAATGAGAAAAGTAACAATATTCTTCTCCTCATCAGGACGAGTATTTATGTAGTTAAATTTAAAGACGGAGTAGAGCAACGCAACGATACAGCATTTGACTGTAAATGTGGTTCTTACAGGTTTAATTCCTTTTCGAGATATTTTTTTTTATTTCCTCATTATGATAATAAGACAAATCGAAGCGTTAGGTTCCGTCACTCAATACGAAGTGTCTCCAGAGTTGGACGAAAACTGAAAAACGGAGTGTCTTAATACTAGGTTACCTTTGCCTTCCCTGCTATAAGAAAAAAAACGTGAATTTTTTTAATGAATTTTGAACAAAAAATATATATATTTTAATACAAAGTACCGAGCACGAGTTTGCAGTTCACCTGATGTTATAAATTTCTTATGAATATTATAATTCAAATAAATCAGCTTGACGCTGTATACCGCACACTGCAGGGTAGGCAGAGGGAACCTAATGTTAATGTTAATGTGGAACTCAACGCTGCGCTTGTCCTCGACACTAGAGTGAAGAAATGGAAATATACATTTAAGTAAATATTTCATCTCCTCGTGTGGGGATCGAACCCACAACCAGTCGGTTTTACAGTCACACGTTGTGCCCCTGTGCCACGACTGGCCTCAAAATTAATATTATGTAACCATAAAATATGAACACTAGTTATATATATGTCTAGCTATTTTAAAAGTGCTTTGGTGTAAAAATGCACTCAAGGACCTGTCTCAGTGAAACATTAATTGTATCCTGACTCCTGCGACAAGGTCGACGATGATAGCTGTATAATGCGAAGATTGGTGATGCGGGTTCTTAAAGGAGTGTCCGAGAAACAAGAAGGACTCTTTTTGGTCTTCAAGAATTTAGAACCAAAAATAAACCTTTTTTATTAATACTAAGATCGATTTTTGTTCTGTCATGTTATTTAAATAATTTAATTTGGCCATCTTAATAACGGTTGTATGCGGGCGTCGATCGACAAGTACTAGCAAGTAGTTCTGCAAAAAACACTAAGTAACAGTTAATAATTTAAATTTACTTAAATTAAATTGTTTTAAATTAATAGTGGACATAAAAAAATTATACGAGCTTGCTATGTTTTCCTTTTCTTTTAATTAAAAAGAATACATTAAAATTAAATCACACTCTATCACCAAAGGAAAATTCTCGCGATAAAAACCTTATTTTATTATTCTCTTTTTTCCCTATAACGTGCAATGATGCGGTAGTTTTCACAGATGCAGACAGGGTTTCCCATTGCCTGTTGCCTTGACCTCCCGACATCGATTGACGTCTTGACATAACGAGAAGCCATAGGCAGAAAAACTTCATCAAAACAGTGTACGGTCTCCTGTATAACAAAATTGTTATATCAATATATTATTATGTAGCGTAATAATAAAAAGAAGTATATTATAATAATATAATAATTATGTAATGATATAGTTAGAAGATACATGTTTTTATATTCGTAAATTTCCTTCTTCTTGAAGGCTAGGTGCGGAGAACATAGAGATACATCACTGCTTTTAATTTTTTGACATTTTTGGAGATATTACAGGCTGTAATGCTAACAAACCAGCAATTTCTAGCATATTTGTTGATTTTTTGACCATTTTTTTTAAGTCCTCTTTTGCGAGGAAAAAACCATATATCCTTATCTATAAACACTTAAATATATTGTTTAATTTAACATTTTGAAAATAAGTACAAAGTAATAAAAAAAAATATTGACAAAAAAAAAAGAAAATATTTTTACATAACATACTTGTATTGCGTACTAGCTGCATACGTTATTGCCGTATTACATATATACATACGGATGTAAAATTATTATGTCAACCGTACAACGATATATTTCGGTTTGCGAATGAAGATTGATGGTGTCTGAGATTATTTTGTCTTCACAACAAACTCCCAACTTCCTCGTTCTGACTATTAACAGGTAATTTAGCTTAGAACTAGACTCGCAAAAACTACAGTCATTATAGCTGAAATTTATTAAGTTGTGAAAAAAGTGGTTCAAACTGGTTTGTATGGATATTTGAAATTAGTAGCAGGAGTTTTGAAGTGTGTTTGCAAAAAATATTTTAATTATATAACAAAATAATTCATTAGAACTATATACTGTCAAAAAATTTGGAAGCACTTACAGTGTATCTACTATGTAATTATTGGTCAAAATAAAAAATAGTATCAACTAATTTCTTAGAAATTTTGAATTATATAAGTATTAATAGTTCACTCTGTATCTCATAAATAAAAATCACACAGGTAGAGCGATATTAGCGTTAAGACATTCGGTTCTGATTAAGACATTTCCGTTGCTCACTTTCCGCCTAGTTCTCAAGAAATGCGAAACTAAACGCCGCGGTTTGCCACGTTATCAGAGTCAGGTAAACGTTGCGTTTATGGCCGCACATTTGTGACCCTGTGCGACAACGGATGGACACATAAAAATTACGATAATCATGATGATGCTAAATTGAAAATTAAATCAATTCGAATACAGATAGTAGAAGTAGTAGTAGAGAAAAAAAACAGTCTATCACTCCCTCTCTGCCAAATTTTGTTATGAAAACATATTTATATATTATCCAAATATTTCATGTCGTATCTGTCATTATCTAAAATTATCTATTACCATGCTTGATGCAAGTGCAAATTTCATAAAATACAATAGTTACTCTACTGACAGCAGCTGATTGGTTATGAATTCGAATCCCGTTTGAGGAAAAATAAATACATCCATATGTACTTTCTTATTGGGATTACACAGTGCGGTGTTATCAATGCCTTTGAGTCTGCCTTCTAATGATACCTACTACCTAGGTAAACGAAAGACGAGAACGATTTGCTTTCTTTTGCCTACCTTACTAAAATACGTAGAGGCCGGTCGTGGCGCAGCGGCACGAGGTGTGACTGCAAAACCGACTGGTTGTGGGTTCGATTCCCACTCGAGGAGATGAAATATTTACTTAAATTTATATTTCCATTTCTTCGCTCTGGTGT
>DWQW01002754.1:0-25349 GCA_018249695.1 Heliconius erato demophoon
ATATATATATATATATATATATATATATATATATATATATATATATATATATATATATATATATATATATATATATATATATATATATATATACATATATATATATATATATATATATATATATACTTATATATACTTTGCAGTCTTAAACATCTTCATAATTTGTGATTGCTTTACACTTTTACTATTAAATTGTTATCTATTTTTCCGCTCTCTGTTTCGCGACGCCTTATAATATAATTAATCTAATATCGTTACGAAATAATTACTTTGTAGGGTAAGCAGAGGGGACCTGGGATTCCATTTGCACCTCACCATTGCATCATGAGTGATTGTTGCGTATTGCTTGGTTACCAGAAAGAGGAAAATGATAATATCTGTTTTATTTTTATATTTCTTTTCCTCGAGTGGCAATCGAACCTACAACCTGTCGCGTTTATACGCTTGTTCCCCTGCGCCACAACCGGCCTCTATATACTTATTCTTCTTTATGTAATTATATAAATCAACAAATATAATATATAATTTTTGTTTATAAATAATACAAGTTTATAATTAAAATTAAATTGCCACAACTGTATGAAGCATTATTACGTATGCATAACAAGTTTAATCAGCGATCGACCCTGAGATGATGCTTCAGTTGCATACCAAACGGGTGGCGCCGCGGCGAGTAGCGCCGACACCCCAACCCACTTGGAGTGGAGCCAATCTACGTTGTTTTGTTTATAATACTAATACTGTTAATTCTTACTGTATTTATTTATTTATTGATATTATTTTTATGTTTAATATCATATTGATATTATAAATGTGGATTTTAGGTTTGTTTGTCTAATATGTACTGTAATTGTTCATGTATTTGAAAGGGCAAAGGATACTTTTTTTATTATATAAAAAATAGGTTGTAAGCGAACGAAGCCGAGTTTGAGACTTTAGTTTGTATATGATTCCTTATTGAAACGCAGAAAATGTTTCTCGTTTCAACTGCATCCTTTTTAGCATGCTATATAAAGGAATATGTGTGGATGGTATGACGTGATCTGAAATAGTCTCATCAGCAAAAACATTCCTCTCATTAGTAATTTAGATACGGAGTAAACGTGATGTCAATTATTTAAATAAAATACACTTGTCGGCACGTTTGACTGTTTGCTTACATTTATATAGGAGTAAATAACAAATGAATAAACGAAGCCCTTGTGGCTCAGTGTGCGATTGTAAATACAACGGTTGTAGGCTCGATTCCCATGCAATGTCTTAAATTTGGCTAAAATTGGGGAACGGAGTGTCTTAACACTTGGTTTCCTAATCCTACCTTAGTATATGCGGCATACGGCGTGCGGCGCAGTCTTAAACGCATTTGAGTTATTCTAAGGTTTAACATCGCGTTTTCATCAGACTGGGAAACATCTGGTTTTGATGAACTGAATAGTTTGCATTTGGGTTGGCGGCACTTGAATACGTGCCAGCTTATTTTAAGTGGCAACGCCTGCTCAAGATTTGCGTCTAATGCCCCGTGTCATAAATACATTAAATAGCTAGTATTCAAATCGCCACGTTTAACTTGATATTGTTGTTCGGCTTCTTGTCGTTATAATCTATTGTTGTTTGTTGTTTTGGATTTTTATTACTGTAGATTTCCATCACAGTCCACCTGAGGCCAGTTTTAGCGCAGGTACGTGTGGCTGTAAACGCGATAAATTGTGGGTTCGATTTCCACTCGAAGAAATGAAATGTTTAATATTTTCATTTTTATAATCCGGTAACTAGGCGAAATGCGACATTGATCTCATCACTCAACCCAAATTGTGAGGGCAATTTAGAATTCGGCGGAAAATGGCCAACGGAAGTGCTTTAATGGGAACGGAGTTTCTCAACACTAGGCTCCATCTGCTTACCCTGCTATGTGTGGGATACACCATGAAGCTGAAAATAAAAATGTATATTTACATATATTATATTACATTTTTATTATTGTAGATTTCTATCATAATATGATATGTTTGTTTTAACTACAATTTAATATTTACCTAAATGCCTGATAAACATTCCTATGCTTAGGATTTAATAAAATGCGTATTATTTAAAAAAATACACTATAATTTCTAAACTAGCTAGTTAAGTGATTCAAATACCTAAATTAGTATTATTGTAAAAGTGAAATTGATAGTCTTCCAGTATGTGTGTTCATTTATTTTCGATTTCACTTTCGCGATGTGCGCTCTCTCGTCCGCGTCGCTGCCTCGACGTGCATGGATGATTGTAATGTTTATTAACGCTAGTTTTTGTGTTTCGGAATTTTATATTATTTTACTTTTATACGACCATGCATGCATCGAGGCTAGTTGTGGCGCAGTGGTGTAAAGTGTGACTGTTAACGCGACTGGTTGTGGATTCGATCCCCACTCGAGGAAATGAAATGTTTATTTAAATGTATATTTTCATTTCTTCGCTTTGGTGTTAAGGCAAAGCGCGGCGTTGAGTTCCGCCACTCAACACGTAATGCCTCCAAAATTTGGCGGAAAGTGTCTTAACATTAGGATCCCTCTCTCTACTGCCGTGTGCGGGATACAGCGTGAAACTGAAAAAAAAATATAACCATACAATCACAAATATTAAACAAGTCGTGTTGCTGTTGCTTCGTGACTTTGTCGACTTTCATTTTAGGTGAATTTGTGAGTGATGTCGTTTATAGTTGTTAATGTAGGCCCGTCATTATAAAGGCGTTATATATCTTATGTTCCTTGTAGTATTTATTTTTTTGTTTTCATTTTATAATTTTTAAATTACAAATATTTTTGGCAATTTCATATTTATTAAGTTGAATATTAAAATTAAATAGATTTGTTGGATGTTTTCGATTACTAGCAATATATAGTTATGTATTAGTTTGCTCTCAATATAATGACGGCTACTACCGGTGAGGCGGTGACTCCCACCGGAAATAAAGTTTAGATTTGATTTAGGAACGCCAATCCGTTTGTAGTAACAATAACGAATCCAATTATAGGATTCTGCTCGTTCTGTATCTGCCGGCGCAGCTAAACTTGTCCAATACCGGCTATAACGAGTACGCTCAAGGAAAGTAAAACACGTTATTACCCAGGTAGACTTCGTTATACGTGTAAGTACGTTTCGTATCTACTGAAATCGAAAACGAAAATAGGTATTTTTACTCTAGTGTTACATGATTTTCTTTTATATATATAATTAATCAGCTTCATGCTGTATCCCGCGACAGTAGAGTGAGCAGAGGGAACCTATAATTAAGACACTCTGTTCCCGATTAATATATAATATTGTGTCATACTAGAAATTCCAACAACTAGAAAACCCTACATCTGGAACTGATTTCATTCAAAATATTACAAAAGTTGATGGCGGACATCTGTAGGAACATTTAACTCTTTTCTATTCATGTCGCCGGAAGCTAAGTGATAAAATCTGACAAAATATCCCCATTTTCCTCTTTTAATACATCTGCCAGCAAGTCTTAAAGTATAGCGGCCACGCCTGGAGCCAGTCGTCAGCTGTTCGCTCTCCCAGTTCCACCATCCGTGCACGTTTATGAAAAAACTTTTGTCTACATTCTTCGCATTGTCTTGTCGACTGTCGAATTTATTCTGCTTTTTAACTTTGTCCTACTATTTTTTGAATGCTTGGTTGGTAGAATGATTGTGGACTATCTTTTATGCAGATTGTCTATAGATTTTAGGTTTTTTTTTTCGATTATGATTTTTTTTTCTTATTTTATAGCTGATTAATATAAAGTAATATTTTAAAAACGTTTAAAAAAATTAACGTAACAGATCTTCAACCCGCACCTCTTCCGACAAGCGTTCTGAAAACTGCGTTTGTTGCAGCTTATTGCTAACAACATAAATAAGTGATAACAAACATATAACAAGTTTGACATAACTTGATAAGAACGTATCGCTTACTGGTTAGAGCGCTTGGACAGTTTTTATGAAGCGCGTGTTCTAGTCCTGTCACGGAAAAAATCTAACATTTCCTCTCTTGTAAAATATTTTTGTATCCCTAATGCAGTAACAATGTACAAAATAGGTATAATATAAAATAACAGAAACTTAAATAAAATATCTATAAGCAATTTAATAAAAATTAAAAAAAAAGGTAAATAAATTTATATTTCCATTAAAATCTTAATTGTTTACCACGCGTTTTCCACGCACGCCACGTCAATACGAAGTTGTTTCAAAAGTTAAAATTCAATTTTCTCCCGTCACGTATGTAACACGTATGTAGAAGTAATTAACAACGTGGAGTTTCTTGGACAAGCTTAACGAACAGTGTGATGTTGATGATGAGATTTACATTTTTCAATTCATATCGTTTATTTTTTTAGCTTTCTAGTTGTTTTTTTCTATTATTATAATATATTTTTATGTCCAAAAAAGATTTTATTTTAATACTTATAAAGTTACCTTCTTACTGTTACTAACTAGATATAGAGCAACTACCAGTTTATATATTTTTTTATCGATCGTACTTAAGACTTATTACAATGTGTCTACTCAATACTTTATAAAAGATTAAATTAAAAATTGTTATGATGGCTTTTAAAGAATTCATAAAAGTATTTCTTTAATAAAATCAACTCCACTTTAAAAGCAGTTACGTTCAGAAAATTATTATGCAAATAAGCAGCACGCGCATACAACAACAGTTATAAAAGTTAATAAGTAACTGTTGGCTTGTTTGTGCTTCTTCACAACCGAATGACTTGTTGTACTTTTATGAAAAAAGTTCTCCGTTGCAATCTGCTACTGTTTTTGCTAATATAATATTTATAAGTACGCCTTTGATACTTATATCAGCTTCACGCTGTATCCCGCATACAGCAGGGTAGGCAGAGTGAACATAGTGTTAAAACACTTCGATCTCCACTTTTCGTCAATTTTTTTGAGGCATTGCGTGTTAAATGGCAGAACTCAACGCCGGGCTTCATTCCCTCGAGTGGGGGTCGCACCTACGACCGTCGCGTTACAGTCACACCCTTGTGCCCCTGCGCCTCAACGGCCTCGGTTGATACTTATAATTTTTATTTTAAAGTATACTATAATATTATTATTATTATGTAACTACGTAGATACATCTATCCGTCGTCAAATTTGAAATATTTTCCAGATGTGTAAAAAGTTTTCATCTCGAAAAGGTACAATGATTTATAGGCCTGCGAGCTTGCGCCCTGTGGCGTAACCTGCGGTTCTTTTTAATATCACCCCTGAGAGAGCTTTGAAACGAATAACGCTTTGTGGGCATTAAATTTCATTTAACGTCTATTATGATGAAATTGACCTAAATCAGTTTTATTAGAGACCACCAAAATGTATTTATTTATAAAGGTAGGATTGAACTAATTATACATTTTTATTAGTTTGAAAAATAATTTATATAAACAACATCAATCATTTTTTATATTCAGTACTAATTTCTTTGATTTTTTAAATGATTTAATAAATATAAGTGTGCTTTACATGTATTCTCAAGATGTAGCGAGTCGCTTGAGCCGCTTACCGCTCCCGTGTGGCTTACGGCCGCCGGCACCGGACGCTTTTGCCTTATCTATTTACACAGAGACGTTTGCAATCCCGTTACCGCGAGTATGTTTTGTTGTTTTTGCTTAATGATACTTATCATTGTATGACCTCTTATTGCATACGGCACGAGCTATATATAAGGGAGAACAAAAAGTTCGTTATTGAAAAAAACTCCCACCCTAATCGATGGTTGCAAGCCTAAGTTCGAGTCCCGCAGGGGATGTCTTTGTCGCCGTCAATATCCTCTCATACCTCAAGCAGCCAAGGGCTACCAGTATTGACCGCGAGTTCGAAAAAAAACCTATAATATAGAACAATTTTTCGTTGTTCCAGTTTATCCCCCAAGTGAGGAACGATTACGGTCTATTAAGATTACAGTCAGTCACTACCCTCCATTACCACGATGACCTATATAGTTAATACAGTTTTAAGACTTGAAACATATAAATATAATATACATTGTAAAAAACCTAACTGGTTTACTCATTCTTAGTTCCTTAGATTCCTCACAAATGAAGATTAACTTTAAAAGTGAAATAAAAGTTATTGTATGTTTATAAACATTTATTTAAAAAAAAAAAAAACTAAGTTGATACCTATTGTTAAAATAGTATATATTAATATTTAACTTAGCAATGCATGAAAACAGCGTTTTTAACACCTACTTGATTTATGTAAAGTCTCGTAGGGAATGATTTGAATAAAGCGCTGTTAGTACTCGCACCAAAGTTGAAAGCTTTTCATAAATGAAGTAGCTTCACCTCGCTCGCTCGCGTAGAGCGTCTAAAAGCCTGTTGTTATCTAAGAAACTAGATACTTTGTTGCGTGAAGCGAACAAGACGAACAAGACGTGGAAGACGTTGTATGACAGCCATTACACGTGTTACGTTAAGTTGATGTGGAGGCGCGTGGGGCATGGTTTAAACGGCCTACGTTACACGTCTACCCTATATACTAGCGGCCCTCTCGAGGCTTCGGCCTCTTTAACTTTGATTTTTATAATTTTAAATATAAGTATATTTAGGGAAAAATTATATTTTGGTATGGTTATGTACTATACTAGTATTCTAAAGTAATTAGTAAATCGTAATTTAAATCATTTGTGATTTAATTTTGCTTGAAAAAATGTTGTATTAGAAAAGTGTTTACTTATTTCATATTTTTCATAAATTCCGATCCAGCGAAAATTACGGAATTAAAGCCTATATTTTGCTCCACAATCCTCTATCTTTCAGTGTTAGTCTCTTTACAAAAGCCTTAGTTGTTCCGGAGGTTAACCCGAACAAACATACAGACAAAAAAAAATAAAATGTGTAGGATGTAGGCTACATGTAAAGGTAGCATAAAGTGAAAATATCTGATGTAATTTTTATTTTTCTTCTCACGTGTCTGTGGATAATAAATCAATCTATCACAAAACACATTTGGTTTATACGCTCCAATGCGATAGAAAAAGATAGTAATGAGTATGGCGTGCTCAGTTTGTAGCGTACGTTGCTAAGGTTATTTTAATTGTTTTTACATCATTCACACGAAAGCAAAAATAACAAAGTAGGTGTATGTGTTGGTATTGATAATATTTTTCCTATAAATCAAGTAATAAATTCCTTCACAGTAGACTCGTAAATTCATATTCTGGTTTATTCAAATAAGTTATCTAAACGTTTTAGATTTTAATTTCTTTTCTTTTTTACTGTATCATTTTAAATAACTCCCTAAGAATGTAGTTCTCACTCACATTCTAACTTCAAGCAATAAATTAAATGATTTTAAATATCTTCGAGATTGCCTAACACCAAGGTCGTAGGAATGCGGTGGTCCGTGCCCATGCTAGAACAGTCTAGTGTCCTCTCCAAAATTTTTAGTAATAAAAATCAATTCTGAAAATTTAAAAACAATCCCTTACATAAAACAGTTAGTTCGAATAGATACAGCGAAGGAAAAAGCGCCAAAAAATATCTCTAGATACGTCAATACCTAATATAGAGAAAGGTTAGAGTAGAGATAACTAAAATAATATATTAAAACTTTTTTTAACTTCTGGGCCTAGTGTAAGACACTCAGCTCCCCAATTTCCGCTGAATTCTCGAGACATTGCTCGTTGAGTGACGGGACTCATTCATTAATATCAGTCATCTCAAATTAAAATTAATTACTTATAATAAATAATAATCATATAATACAATTTAAAATTAAAAAGAAAAGCTACTGTACGAGTACCTATTTAACTGTACGTATTTGTCAGGCAAATATGGGTGTATCCTGCCATTAATAAAATGAAACGAATCTCGAGCAAGACAAAGGAGTCAGCATCAATATTTATTGGTGTGCTTATCGCTAATCGGAATCGTGCACTGTATCGAAACACCGAGTCGTCTTGAATGAATGATCTGTCGCGGTCGTAACGCGACTAATATTTGTCCACCAAATATTTTTTTACGATACGTAGCGCGCCGTAGAGCGTCGTAGCGTGGCCTGAATGGTTACCTCTACGGACCTACCGGCTGATAATGCCTCCGTCAGGCCAGCGAGCGCTCGTAGCCGTCAGTGTGCCTCGAGACGCACGGGAGGGTTGACGTTTCGCGTGCCGATATTTGCCAACGCGTCTCGACGTTTACGAGTACGAAATGTGTGACAATAAGTGTTGCTTCCTCTTTGATATTTAAGATTAATTAAATAGTACATCAAGAGTTTTTATTATAATCACTATACAACATTTTACTGTGAGGATTTGCTTTAATTCATAGCCGAGGTCAGCAGTCATTACTTGGGTAAGACATTTTACTTTTGTTTTGGTATTTGTTTGTATAATTTTTGTAGTAATGCATAGATATATCTTTCAGATTTAAATGTTTATTTTTCGAGAATATTGCCATATATGCACCATTAAGATTCTTACTATTCATTTTATAATAACGATAATCTTTAAGTTTGATATTTTCACACATTATTAAATGTTTACAAACCCAATTATCCTTATTAATTAAAATTGCCAAATATAATTTAAAAGGTTAAACAATCATAGAAAGCTACGTAGCTTCCTGTTGAATACTTAATTTTAAATGTACAAAGTTGGTTGTTTTAAAATATTTTCGGTCTGAACTCTTTCTTAAATTTAAAGCAATTTGTTTATTATGTTATTATTATATAATATAAAATATGTTTATATAACTATGTATTAAAAAATTAAAGATTTTTGATATCGGCTATTTTCTAGTTTTAATCACGCATAAATTAATAATTGATATTTAGAAAATCCACAACACCGTGAAAGCAATAAATCATGCCTTCGCGACAATAGATATTTCTTAATTTAACTTAACTTAGCTTCACGCTTTATCCCTAGCGGGGTAGTCAGAGAGAACGCAGCGCCAAATTCTACGGTCTCTACATACCTCTTTCGCCTCGTCCACTGTCATCAACTTCTTCATACATGCCCTCCGGGGGGCCCTCATGCTTTTTACGTGACCATAATGCAGTATCTTTGATACTGTGTTGTCTCCCACTATCTCTCTTACGACTTACTTTTCCATCATAAATCTTTTTTGCTATTCTTTCATCACTCATTCGTTCGACGTTCCCAAACCAGCTGAGCACGTTCTTCTTCATTCTCACCGTGACGTACTCGCTAGTAACTGCCATTCTGTGTATCTCTTCATTGCGGATTCGATCAGCTAAGCTGACTCCGCATATCCTACGAAGAGATCGCATCTCCACGGCATTCATCTTTCTTTTATTCTTCTGTAATACCCACGTTTCGCTGCCGTATAACAGCGTCTGTACCAACACTGCATTGTGTACGGCCAAACGCGCAGCTGTGCTGACATTTCGCCTTATCATCAATGCAGCTAAGGCTTCGTTAACCCTGTTACCGGCAGCAATACGCCTTTCCACATCCATCTTCCATCTCAACTGAACATACTTTCCAAATATACCACTTCATTCTCTTGTTCTAATATCTTACCATTACTGATTTTGCACTCCGTCCTTTCTTCATCTCTTTCAAAAATCAGGACCTTTGTCTTATATTTTAAAAAAATATTTTGATCTGAAGTAAGATGAGCATAGACATTTATATTTTCTGTATCTATTATAATTACGCTATAATATAAATAATATAAAACAAACGGTAGCCACTTAAATAGGTGTGGAAAATCGAAAATATTTTAAAGAAATATATTAAACAAGAAGCGAGAAAACATCAAACCAATATATTGAAGAATGACAAATACTTTACTCAAGGCATGCAAAAGCTCTTTAGTAAATTGATCGCATCATATTATGCACAAAGATACTTCTCAATTTTATTTTATTTTACAATTTTTATCTTTTAATGACATACATAGGGTTTTCTTGTAATTACTATCTTCCATTATTGTATGTTCTACATAGTAATTTTTAAGATTTCGTGCCTAAAAAGGAGGAGAAGACGAGTCGGATTCGCTCTTTTTTATGTATGATTATAAATTTAAACTAGATAAAGTTTAATTTTGGTGTAAGTTTTTTCAAATACTTCTATTAAATCAGCTTCTCTGTATCCCGCACATAGCAGGGTAGACAGAGGGATCTTAGTAAGATACACAACTCCGTTCCCCATTTTCTAAAGGAATATGAAGGCATTGCGTGTTGAGTGGCAGAACTCAACGTCGCGCTTTGCCTTGACACCCGAGCGAAGAAATGAAAATATAAATTGAAATAAAAAAAATATTTCCTCAAGTGGAGATCGTACCCATAACCAGTAGCACTTACAGTCACACACTTGTCCCCCTGCGCCACGTCTGCGGTCATGCTTTTTTCAGGTGATCAATATAAATATCATCAACAGTGCCGTACATTTGTCTAAGTTACTAAAGGGCAATAGGCATAAAAATATTTAATTTTTAATTATAAAAAGAGAAAGGAATGTACCTATTGGATATGTTTTATGCATTCTTGGAATTTTTTTGATCACCGTCTGCTTTCACGAAATTTGTTGACATATCAACAATTTTCACTTTTATCATAACCCGTTTTTACATTTAGTGATATAGACAATGAATAACTAATATTATAGGACTTTTCGCGTAACTTAAACATTTTTTTACACGACAGAACCTTGTGTTGAAGCGATACTTTATTCAGATTTATGAACAACGCATAATTTATAATTCAATACGATTAGTAAGAAAATATAAGCCTTAATAATCAAAATAAACCGAAAAAGAATAATAATAAACATACTTGTAAGTAAAGGGAAATATTTTTTTTTTATATTAGATGAAAGAACCTGAGTAATTGAAATGAGCAATCAAAATAACTAAAAATAAGTAAAGGAAATTCTTAATATTAAAATAAAAAATAGACCTCGGCTGTAACAGTGTTTATTAAACTCTCCGGGACGTTTATATTATGATCTTTCTGAAGGTACTTGTTTCGCTTGTTTATATTGAGATTGTCCTGATGTTGATTAATTTATGAGATTAATATAAGTCGTTGTATCGATCGCACTACCGCAAGGCGGTCGATATGTCACATAAACGCACGGGCACACACCTGTCAGTCGTGTCTCTATTTTCATCGTATTTTCTACGTTCGAACAAGTAATAAGAACCATAAGCAGTCACTACTGCATACACCAGAGTTCTAGGACATAAAATAGCACCACAAACTCTACACTATCACGGAGGGACACTACTACGTATGTAGTACAAGTACCGGAGATGAACGACATAAAATAACATCACACACTTACTTATCAAATACCAGTCCAGTCGTAGAACCACAGTGAGTGAGATTTTCATAGTATTTTGTCAACGTTCAAAAATCTACAAACATAGCTTACGTACCGCTAGCGCGGCATCAGTCACGAGACGACATACTTAATTAATGTCGCTATAAAAGTTATCGCTATCACGTCAGCATCCGTGACGTCAGGCAACATTCAATATTGGTTAAAGTTCACTTTGATCCACAAAATGAGTTGCCCCTGTACATATTTTGCCTTTATAAGAAATTCGATTTTAAAAGATCTTGCCATTATGAGCTTCGGATTATTATATTATATATTTGGTACAAGTCTTTCAGTGTACCATATTTATTAGTATAGTCGTACGAGTAGTTAAGAGTTTGACTCGACCATTGCCTTTCGTCAGCATTCACTATATATAAAATTACGGTTGCGACACTCGGGACGTCCATATATGAATTACTTTAGATTAATATCATAATATTGAGAATATGTTGATTTTGTTATTAATAATTAACTGTGTTAATTATGTGTATTGCTATACAAATTACTATTTATATTTATTTATTTTACAACTCATATCAAAAGTTCATACTGTTACTATACCTCCTAAAGTATTTATTATAATGATATACAGTAATTGTTACTTTATATGAAAGTAATTACAATTATAACTTTGTGATGATTTTTTTCTATGTATTTTCACTTTTCGCAATTTTTTCTTTATCCATGCTATACGTTTGCGTACGTTTCACGTCCTGTTTGGACTTAATACTGTAGTTTTTTTTGGGTCTCTCTGTATCTCGCACACAACAGGGCAAACAAAAGGAACCTAGTGTTAAGACACTGCCGCCGAATTCTGAAGGCATTGTGTGTTGAGTCGCGGAAATCAAGAGCGCGCTTTTCCAAAGCGAAGAAATAAAAAAAAAAAACAGTTACACTTTGTGCCCCTGCACCGTGACTAGCCTCATAATAATATAGATACACGATAATTTACGCTTGCAGCAGTACATTTAAAAAAAAATCTTTAAGGTATTATTACACTTTTTTCTTATATAGCAAAAGGGACGAAGTAGTTTTCTGTTCAGTACGCACATAAATCTCCGCAGGGGGCAAGACAAAATAAATCCTCGGTCCATTGAGGGGTTGTTTGTAAACAACTATAGCCATATTCAAGACAATATAATGAGCAAATAAGAGAAAAACATCGCTTGAATTCTGCTCATATAAAATTAAAGAAGTAAATAAAAACCTCTCCATGAGTTTCGTCGCAGACACATTTCCATATATTCAAATATATATTTTTTTAACATATCATATTTTGACTTCAATTGTTAATTGCAACTGTCATGTTTTGATTACAATTACAATTGTTATATTGATGTTACGATATTCTTATAAGCAATAGAAATATTTATATATATTCAAAATTAGTTTGTTTTGAAGAGATAAGTTTTGACCGGAAACGACACCTTTAGCGCTTTTTCTTGACATAACACTTGAAACGGTAGCTCATACGTGGAATAGTATGCTTTCACTCCATGCCCGTTTGCCTTACGCTTAGTGTATGAGCGAAACTTCCTGTACGAGGTTAAGATGATGTCTAATGGTTTCTCTCGTAACAAAATATTTACGGTTCTGTCAAATTCAGAATGTCCATACTATTAATTTTATTAAAATAAATAAATATAAAGACACACAGTTGTATTAAATTTTTAAACGTATAAATAAATATTTTTTTTGTTATTCACTTAAATATTTGTATGGTTTGGGTGTCTACATAACTGTAAATTGTATTCAATATCACACTACTGTATTGTACAGTTATAGGTATTAGACATTTGCATTTGCACTTTAGAAGGTGAAAGGCATCCCAGATTTACTATCTGTAAACCTACATTAAAATTAAGTGCTGTATACATTTAGTATATTTGGAACGTTTTAAAACGAAACGTACTCGTTATAAATAAACAGCTTGCCAGTACAGACCATTCAAATGAAATTGACAAAAAAGGCGTAGCTAGGAAGTCAAACGAGTTGCTCTTGGCATTTAAGATGAGAAATGGGCAGCATAGCGGTTGCGACAGCGGCATTAAGATTGTGGCCGCATTATGCTTATGCACTGAAATACTGAATATTCATTGTGGCAACGCGCACTATAAGCTGGAGCTCTTTAATCAACTCTCCTTTTGCTAGCGTACAATCTCCGCCGCTAATGGCAAGTACGACAGCTGCAATACGGTTTCAAAACACTTATTTCAAACTAGTTTTATATGTGACGTCGACGGTGTTATATTATAACAACATTCTTAGTTACCATTTTTATAATAAGGCTAGTTGTAAAGCAGCCAAATTTCCTCTCTACTTTTTGTAGAATTGTTCACATAAATTGTTTACGATAGGCGGAAACAAACCTGACGCCAGTGAAAGCCAATAAACGCCGCGTATCTAAGAGTCAAATTACTCGAAAAATTGCTTTGGGGAACTCTGTGGTGGGTTTATTGAAAAAAGGTCGACTTGATTGATATCGAACTTTACACGTTGAAAATGTAGCAGTTTCGGTTTTTCCATTTGGAGCAAAAAAAGATTGACTCCATTTGTTCCTGTCCGCTGCGCAATAAACTCGCCGGGGGATGTTTTTAACTAAGGATTTATCTTTTGGGGAGTCGGTAATCGACCTAATTTCGCCTAACGAATTTAGAATTTTTGGACTTAAAACGTTGATTTATCAACGAAATGAAATGATTAGGCGAAAATTACTTTTTAACACAAGACTGAAATAATGATAACAATTATAATAAGATTACTATATAACTTTAAAATTTGAAACAAAATTACTTAGTAGTTATTTATATGTATTTATTAAAAATATAAATAATAACATTTATATATTTATTTTTCCGTAAATTCTAATAAGCTAATTGTTGAAATTTTATGTATGATATGACTATAAAGACATAAATGTTGATATTTACTTATATTGTGTATTTTTAACCTGACATTGTTGATGTAATTTGGGGATAGCGTTCAAATAAAATGTCGTACGCACAACTGGAACCGTCATGAGAGAGCTCACCGTGATAGATGATATTCAAGAACAATTAATCTTGGCCCGAAATATGCGGACGATTTGCAAGGTTGGTCGCGCCTAATGGTTGTGGGGATTATCACGGGCCTCTTTCTCTCTTTACTAGATATACGTCATATACAAAACGAAATAGAAATATAATATAGTCCATCTAAAGCAGTTCTGAGTGATACTTCATTTTTGGTCTTGTTAACATTTCTATACGTGGTTTTTAATCGGACATTTTTTAATTAGTAATAAATTATAGAAATATCTGTTTAAAAATTATTACGAACATTTATTGAAACAGTTTAATATAGAAATCAAATTTAGATTGTGGTTGTTCTTCGTTCGGAAGTAATAACTTGACAGTGTAACCTCATATATCATATCAAGAGATTTCATAAAGTAGACAGCGGGGCGGCTCTCGCACACTAAAGGCGTTATGCAAGACCGTTGTCCTTGTATAATGCCTTGCATAAATTTTGAATAATCGTGTTAACTTGACGTTGTTAATGTAAGGTCAACCAAATTCTGACTTCAATATATTAGAAATGTTTTTTTTGGATGAATGAACCGTGGCTGTGTAGTTAAAACATGTCTGACTCTATAATTTGGTTACGAGATTTGAATCCCAGCGGACTTGGCCGAATGTGCAATTAAACGGAGAAAGGACTGCCCTTTAACTACTTTAACTTTGCTGACCGTACACGAAATAAGGGACTAATAGACCAGTCACTATATATATAGGTGTGGAGGCACATTAAATATTTATATTGTATGTGTAAAAATTCGATTGGAAACATATAATAATACTCGATTCATATATTAAATGAAAATAGCAATATAATTAAATTCAATCTATATCTATATTTTTAGTAAAATTGTATCGAATCGGTGTCTGTATATGACATATAAGAAAAAATATGATTTTTTTTACATATAATAATTTAATAGAACCAAAAACCTCATTATCTGTGCGTTTGGTCACGCTAATCTTAGAAACGGCTTAACTGATTTATTTCAGTTTTCACAAATGTATTTTGGCAAGCTTTTTTTAACCTTAAGTGTTAATTTTAGTAAGTCGGCTTATCAATTATAACGATACCAGTTTAAATAATTTTGTGCGACAAAATGGTTACAAATAACTCTTTAATTGATTGAAACTTTACTGGTTTATATTGTTTATAAAATGATATTAATAGGTATGATAATGATGTAGTTCAAGCGGGCAAAGCCGCGAACGGTTCGCTTGTGTTATATAGATTTATATTTCTAGTTATACAAGAAAGTTGTATTGTATTCAAACTGTCTACTTGTGCAAACATGTGTATTCCTATTCACTTTTCAATTTTAAAAGAAACTGAAATTTGCATAATATGAAGCATTTGTAAACATTATATTCTACCTTGCTATTTTATATCTCCTTAATACTATACGTACTACACTAGTCAATATTTTAATCACAATATGATGTGATCTATTTACCTTTTTCAATTTGTAAAAATGGTACAAAAATAAAAAAAAATGCACGAGTAATAAAACAAATAAGATCACGATTTACGAAATAAACCTCAAAATACCAAAGACGTCTTATTATGACTCATATTGTAATATTTTGTAGATCCTTGCTTGGTTTCGTGTTTATGCTTACCGTATTTTGTGGATTTCTGAAGTTTCAACGGAGACGAGGTGTTGTGAACGGCCGAAGTTATAATAAGTTGGGACGACCCATACGTGATAGCATTGTCTTTCAATATGAAAGTTCGTTTGAAGGTACATGTTATGTTATAAACACAACACAACATTTTAAGTAAACCATAGAAAATAATTAGTAATTTTTTTTTTATTTCAACTACATTCTTTAGTACTTACCTCACATTTGCCGTTGGGCGTATCGGATGGCGAACTCAACGCCGCATTTAGGCTTTTTATACGGGAAATAGGAAAATATATTAAGTGTAAAAATACACTGAGCCACAATAGCGTTGAATAAATAAAATATAATTAGGTTTCTTAAACTATTTGAAATAATGAAGGAGCTAACAAATAGTTCCCTTTTTATTTTCTTTTGTAAACTTTCCTTTTTGTTAGGTTACCAGTGTCTTTGGCAGATGCGACGTATCTATTGTACTAAAGAATTTTTCTCGACTTCCTTAACCGTCCTTTTTCAAACTCTTATCGCCACGCCTCCTCTAGAAGCGACACCAGCAGAAGTCCCGTTTTTTTCCCCACTTTAATTAAGAACTTTAATTGCTCTTCTACAATCTTCAAGCAATTATTCTTAGAAGTAATCTCACGGCTGCCTTTTCATATTTTGTGCTCAATTCTAAACATTCGTATACATATTTTATTTACAAATAGTATCTAGTTTTAAATTTAAATGTGTTAAGCATAGAAGAAAATAGAATTTTCCAGACATTTGTAAGATAAAAATGGGTCGTCTAATAGTTATTATTCAAACGGTTGTATGATCATAGATTCAAAGCGCGTTTTACGTCGTAACCACTGCTTCGAATTGAGCACTCAAATTCTCCCTTTTGAATCTCCCTAGTGACTGAATCAAATACAGAAAATGGTCTATTCGTACACATACATTTTAATAATTTTATTAATAAGTTAAAATGATATCCTAGGAATCTGATATTCATAAAAGTATAAAAAAAATATAGGTATCTACATTATTTTAATTTCCATACCTCTTTTTAACTATTGTAATTATTTTTGTACAACATTTTTATCACAAGTATTATAATTTAAAAATTTGTGATAATATCGTACCTTTATTAACATTTTTATAATATACAGAAATTTGTAGCCCTGCTTGTTCAATTTCACGGGTGAACAAGTTTGTTTCAGCGTAAAGACGAGCTTCAATGTATGCTATCATTCAAGTAACGTGAAGGTTGGATTTATAGGAACCACCGACCGGTCTGTATTCACGATTCGATGAGTTCGGAAATCTCAGGGGATTCCTATTATATTATGAATATCATTGTTACGGTACGTGCCACTATCCCTCAGAAACGATTATCAATTGTTTAGTTTCTTTTAACATGGAAATACGGTTTCTTGTTGTGCCTAAAATAAACACCGACTATTCTCCTTATTTCTGAACATTATTAAATTATATCATTTAACAGATTGTTAAGTTTTAATTTTAACTGTTTTGAACTTATCTATTTTTGCTATCAATATCGTACAAGACTATGTTATGTTTGTAGGGTTCAAACAAAAGGCTTAAAACAAAAAACAGAATCCTTATAGGATCACTTTATTGTCCGTCCGTGCGTATATCTGTCCGTCCGCTTGTTCGACCACTGTCAAGACCAGTTTTCTCAAGATTGCCTTTAAGTTTCAAGCTGCAATTGATATGAAATGTCCACATCTGCAGTCCCTTGGCGCACAGCTCAATGCAATCAAAAGCATTTATGGACCGTTTTTGCCGCATTTTTTGTGAAAATTGTTACGTATTCAAAACTAATTCTATCCGTGGACCTACAATTGTAGGTTGACAAGGAATGTCATTTTAGATACACAAATTAAAATAATGGAAATTTGTATGCATATTACAGAAAACAAAACCATTGATAAACTTATAATTGAAGTTCATTTCATATCAAAATAGCATACATGGCATACGCCTGTAAAGTGTAAGCTTAAGTTTTTCAATCTAGAATCATGGAAATGGCACAGAAATGCAAAATTCTATGGCTGGACTCAACCTGTCCCTGGTCACACTTGACTGGTTTTTTTATTATTAGAATGGCAAAAAATAGGCGAAATTGTATTGATTTTAATTTGTTTGAAATTTAAGATATTAAAGTATTTATGCGCTCTAATTATATATTCGTATATTTTAGGTATGATAGTTTATTTTAATCCGATAATGTTTTTTAAGCTAATGCAAATATTTGTCTTTGTTACAGTTAAATCTGATGATACCGGCTGAGGGGGTCCGTTGGTGCTTAACACGGATGCCGTGAGCTCTAACGCCAGGATCGCTCCCCGTCGCCGTGATGAGAAGAACCCGCCAAAATGTGTTGGCGGCCATTTTAAACAGGCAACGCATACGTTTGTCGGCACGAGATGGCCGTCACATACAGCTTTCCTGCGCACCCACGCGTTTGCATTTCGCCGCGTTACTATGAAATGTGGAAACACGGAAAGTGGCGACAAAAATCACCACCAAGGACAAACGCAGCCATTAGAGTTCCCAGATAGAGATTGTAGAGTGTACTTTTTAAAGGCCTAAGTGTTGTGCTGTGTATATATAGTGGTGTGTAATTGTAAGAGATGGCTGGAGAAAGTAGAAGCTTGCGATCGCTGCTTGAGAGCGGAGACTATAATCATATGCATAAAACGGCGACTCCTCGCTGTTGCCTTTGGTTAGCCAGTCATGTAAACGTGAGGAAGTGCGTAGCCGGCATTATGCTGCTGACCGTCCTTACCATAGTGTTCTATACATATTATGTGACCATGCCGCTTACGAGGTTAGTTTATTTTTTGAATAGTAACATACTTAGTATACACCATTTATTTTGTTATTTAAACATTTTACACTGTTCTATATGTATATATAATAAAAAAGAAATAGTTCTTGCGTGCATAATCTGAAACAACAATCTGAAATACAATTATGATGAACGTTATTCATTGTAGTCTATGCGCATTAGCACGTTGTAGCGTCAGCAATACATTAATTATCCACTCTCTCTGTAGTATGCTTTATTGCAATCTAATTCCTCTGAACAATGAGCATTATGTAGATGCAAGCTAAATCCTGACAAAGCTGGAACTCTTGCGAGCACAAATTGAATTTTCGTCGGTTATAGATATTGCCTGTGTAAGGTTTTTCGTCACACGTGTCGTTTTTAATTTCAACCGTTCGATTGTTATTAATTTTAAATTAAAACGTCGTAAAACACGCTTCGGCATAATTAATTACTCTAGCTGAAATATGCGTCATTCGCACAAAATCCAATTTACTTGTTAACTATCGGTAGCGAACACGTCGATGTTCGGAAAATTAATATTATGAAATTATTGCGCTCGGTCACCTCACTGTATATTGGGATTAGTGAGCTATTGTTTTCGTTGTGTTAAAATATAACATTAGATGTGACCGCGTTTTCAGCGTTTCGTGTATTCTATGTTGTAATGTTGAGTAAATTACCGTTTTAGTCATAACTAATCTTGTCTATTTCAAACTAATTTCATGTTTCGTTAGATAATAATTCAGGCTAACGGCAACTTAGATACGTTTAGTTTATCGGTGCATTTAATTAATTTACTCATTGGTCAGATTGAGTTTAGGATCACTTTTATTTTTTATCTAATAGGTAGGCGCTATCACAACGGAAAATAATAATGTGTTGTATTTTCTAAATTATTATTTTTATTTTTCTATTGACATTGCATTCTGGCTATTATAAACCGCTTAGAGAAATAATATCTATATAATAAATTTAAAACACTTTTAAATTGTGCGGATGGATGAGTATGAAATTGTAGTACAGCTTAATATAGTTTATACAGAGGAATGCAGAATGCTAATATATTTCTTGAAAAATACATTAAATAGATAAAAAAAGATATGACACACACCACCACATGTTTTAAAAGATATAACAGCTTTAGAAGACTGATGTATTATTGTTGTATAGTTTTCATATAAAATATTTAATTTACATTGGAATTTGTATATAACAGGGTGTACAAGTAGTTAAATCGTCTTTTCATATTAACTTTATGAATAACATGGTCAATTTTTATTTTATATACTTGCTATCGTCGGCTAGATTTAATATAATAACATCCTTTAATTTTCCACAAAGTTCCGGTATAGTAGCGCTTTGACAGTTGTGGACTTACCTTCAGTCTATTGTTGAATTGCGTGACAGCCGGCAAAGCTTTTCAATCCTATTATATATTTAAATATAATATTTGCTTTCAGTCGTGAGACATGGGTCAGCAGCTATTGTACCTTTATATAATGGTTAGCAGCACCTACCGAGTGAAATATAATATGAGCATTATGTTTTCTACTGTTTCAGGATAAGTTTCATACCATATTTAGATATGATGAGCATTTGTTTCAAATATTGGAAAAGATTTATTGCGCATAAAATTAGCCGTTAACGCAGGAAATTGCCTCGCAAAAGAATTAAAAGCGTTTAACTTTGTGCCGGGCGTCCTTGTCGCCCTTTGTTTGGCAGCTTTTCACTTCTAAATTAGAACGAGGAGGCGAATATTTCAGAGTAATTTATAACGTGATTTTATGTAATTAGGGCGGATGTCGTGTAGCCAGGACGATAATATTTTATTTTATCGGCTTAAATTTACACCGCCGCGATGAGCGGCAGGGGCGTTTTCGCAAGTTTTGCCGACTTTGTGAATTTATAGCGAAACTTGTGTTCCGCCTAATTAATGGAAGCTGTTTCCCAAACACTACCAAGTTCGATAATTTAAAGAACTATTATCTCATATCGAAGATTCTATATAAATTTTAGATATTTCTATAATTTTGAGTGTATATTATAAATACGCGAGTTTGTTTGTAAGTTAATAGTGATATAATTTCAGGAAATGCAATAATGACAATTTAATTAATGTCGTCTGAAGTAAATAATGAATTGCTCCGCTCACCGTAGTAGCCTCCATTGGATAGCAAATAAGCACTGCCTTTGCCTCAGTTATTCTTTTCAGCTCGTCGTTAAAGTTTCACCCGGTCGGATAGGGCGGGGCTTTCATTAAAGCAAAGAGGCAACTCAGCCACGGCACGGTTCCGTGCCTACGTATAAATATTTCCCACAAATTCCGCCTTTTATTTATTCTCACGCTTTTGAGATAGACCGTAATGGCTCTTTGATGTGGCTCCGGCTTTAAACGCAGCCATAACTTTGGCAGCTTTTGATTGATTTTCATCAAAATTTTGCTAGGAGATTGCGAAGTGATCAATTTTAGTAAAGTTTTAATTACCTGAACTTATATTGTAAATAATGGTTCAGATTATTTGTTAGGAATCGAAAGTCAAAACTTTACCTACTATTGTAATGCATCTTTAAATTACTAAACCATTTGATTAAAGAACGATTATTATATTGGCAAATGTAATGCAATGTCCTTGGTCGCTCGTTTAAGATTACAAAAATTGTATTCAGTCATCAGTCATCTATACCATCTACAATCGTTATTATAATACTTATTTAGAAAACGTATAAAAATTTGAACGTAGCGGGACTCGAACCCGCGCCTCCTTGAAACCGACCAGGCGCTCTGACCACTAAGTCATACGTTCTAACGTAAATAATAATTTTTCTTTCCTAAATGTTGAATAACCTTTAATAATGTTAAAAATATACTTATTATAATCTGATTTTTTAATAAAATGTATATTCTTCAAGATATTTCACAGAATCTCGGTTTACAGCTTAGTGTGGCGCGACCGGGTGCCGCGGCCGCTGTCGCAATGCTCGTTGCTCGCGTCCCAGCAACAAACAGCGCGCGACCACCGCTCGGACGCGCGTTTACGCATCGACGCCAAAGTGCTGGTGATAGCGGAGTCTCTCTACTCGCGTTTGGGACGCGATATCGCAGAGTTGCTCGTGGCCAACCGTATACGGTAAGATTATACTTATGACTTTTAGTTACGGTAAAAATCACTATCTAGTTACGCTAATACAAATTATTAAAAAACTCACCTCCGATAATTGTGTAAGTTTTTTACTTTTTCGGATATAGTAATCGTACTTTCCATATATCTATAACCATATACATAACCACCACCTATACATAACCTCGCGGCGTTGAGTTCTCCACTCAACACGCAATGCCTGCAGAATTCGGCAGAAAGTGGAGAACGGAGTGTTTTAACACTAGGTTTCCTCTTCCTACACTGCTGTGTGCGGGATACAGCGTGAAGCTGAAAAAACATATACCAATTGCCACGGTCTGAATGGAAGATACATATCGAAGTACAAAATATTTCTACTAAAATAACTATAATTCACGTTTTCACGTTTACTTAATGTTTACTATTTTAGCAGAAATGTTGCCTGTCACATATTTTTTTCTATTATCATATAGGAAATATAAGAATATATATTTTTTTATTCAGCTATAATAATTGAGCGAATATCTTATGAGTATCTATTAAATACATAGAGAAACCAGCAATAACAACGTTCGTATTGTTCAAATCTCAATGTTTAATCTATAATTTCCCTCAAGCTATGGTTCCACATCGTAGTCGTTAGCAATGTGCAATATCATGATTCACATAAAAGAGATTTATACTTTACTTACCTATTTCTATATTATCTTATCGTCCTATTTTATCTTACAATTTGAAACTACTATTTGAAATACTTTTTAATAGAAATATGGACTTTTTAGTATAGTTTATATTGTAGAGTAGTTGAAAACTCTTTTTTCTATTGAAATAAATTTTATTTAAGAAATTTTTAGTTAAACTTTATTTATGCATAAATGTTAGCATTTAATATACATTTTGTTTTAAAACATAGATATTTTTGTTTAGTTACATTAATATATTCTGAATTAATTCTTCGACGAATGTTCCAAATTATGGCTGTGCGAAAGTAAATGTTTGTTAGTATCCCACTAAATTACCTATAGATTAATTAAAAAAAGGTATGAAAATTTACAAGCAAGATTTGAATGCATCAATTTCGACACATTGAGTTATTTTAATTAACTTAGGCCTGTATTTAAAAATCGCTCTCAAGTCTGAGATCGATCTTGAGATGTCGTTTTCATTCATAAAATATATACTTAAAAGCCCCTAGCCTTAGTAGGTACTATACTCTCATGTCATTTATATACAATGAAAATTAAATCGTTACATCACTCTCGCAAAAGTAATTTAGTAAAGTGTCTTAAAACCTGTCGCAATATTTACTCAAGCTGCTTTGTTGATGACTAGCTATTAGTGTACGGTGTTTGCAGACTAGTTGAAGGAGTCGGCCCGAAAGGCGGGGCATAAACCTATCTATCGTGTTTGTCCTCCGGCTGCCTCTCCCCTCCTGTCTCTGTCACTCTCTCGCTATATAAAAATCGGTTCCACTTGAAACCGACTTAACTGATGTCGGTGTTGCGCTCGCTTATGACATGTTTGACGGGCTACGAATAGCTTTTCTTGTGCTACTTTTTTTTTTGTATCTTTGCTTAAACTTTGAAGTCATATTTAAGTATATTGTATTTTGTTATGATTTTTTTATGTCCAACTATTAAATAAATTAATATAGTTGACGTTGTTGTAATGTTGAAAAAGAAAATAGGCAAAATATGAGTTATTGTTTTTTGATGTACTGTGACTGTAAACGTGACAGGTTGGAGTTGTATTCGATTCACAAAAGCCTCGACCTCAGAGTGAAGAAATGAAAATATTAAATATTTCATTCCCAAGAAATGAAATATTTATAATATTTTTTATTTCTTTGGCGTTGAGTTTTGCAGAGTGTCTTAATCCTAGGCTCACTCTGCTTTCCTTGCTACTTGCTTTATCCCACAGCGTGAAGCTTAAAATAGAAAAAGAACTATTGTCTTGACGGTTTATACCTTGTGAAATATTTTTAAGCACAAAATCATATCTGAGTCGCCGCACTGAGGAGGAGTTACTTTGTTCCCCGTAGATTGCCCGTAAATTGAAATAGTGCTGTAGTAAATTGACAATTTCCAAGTCATATTTGCTTTTGGCCTCTAAAAGATTAATAAAACGGGAAGCGAACGGAAGCGAATACAGTTACTGGATGTAATTTTGTGAATTAACATGGAGGGTCAGACTGTCCCCTGTCCCATTTAATACTAGTAAATATTACTTGTGAAAAATCTGAATGATAACTGAAGCTGCTGAAAGTGGAGAACGGAGTGTCCTAACACTAGGTTACCTCTGCCTACCCCGCTATATGCGGAATATAGTAAAAAAAAAACTATTTGTGAACAATGCCCTGCGAGACCTATTGTTCGTTATATTTAATATGAAGCATAGATATATATATATAACCATTTATCTACGCTTATATGAAAATAATTAAGTAATAATTTATATTGTTTGTGTCTTACCGTTAATTAAAACTACACTAAATAATCTCTTACACGTAGCACGAACGTCGTAGTATAGTATCTATTACACAACAGGTGATACTATTCAAAATTAACAATTATTATTAATAATTAAGGCATCTTATCCTGCTCATGTGATGCAAACTAATTAATACCGTACTCCCTACAAGTAGGTGTGTTCAGTAACGTGAAGCTATAAGGCGGCAGCTTCACGTTACCGTTGCCGCTTCGTCTAGCGGAAGTCGTTGCGGTCACAGTTAGTTCCAGTTGAAATGGTATCGCGCCTCCCTTTCCCTTTGCCTCTTTCCCCATTAAACCTCATTGCCGTCAAAATTACTCAAATGCGTCAGGATAAATTTGAGCAATTCTAATTCTTTCAAAACTTAACCTATAAAAGATAAGGAGCAATAATGCTTGATTTGTTCAAGTGATCTGGAAATGGAAAATTTTACGGCTCACATTTACATAATAGCCGTTTACTGATTTTACGATCGCATCAGGTTTGAGTGGGTGAGTGTACCTCCTGAGCGCACTTCAATTTAATCTTTTGTCGTTGTTTCAAATCCTTGCTCGTAACAATTTCTAAATATACATACATACAAAAATATGTATTGCGTTATCTACTGTTCGTAATCGCCAAACACAATAAATTTTAGTTATCTTATTAGTGTTTTTGTTTTTTGGGTTTGGTTTGATCTGGGTCGAAACACTGGCCTCTTAAAGATCCTAGCCAAGCGCCTAATAACAATGCCAGTAACTTGTGGACCGCTCCTTAAGTTGTAAACTTGGGCGTTATAACATATAACAGATAATATAATTCATTATAAATTTCTAATGTTCTAATCATTATTTATTTTCAACACTGACTGTTATAAATAACAGTCAAAATATTCATTATCTGCTATAA
>DWQW01002755.1:0-25348 GCA_018249695.1 Heliconius erato demophoon
ACAACGTGCTGCGCTTCATGGAGGGCGGTCGGGGCGCCGTCAACGGGTACGTGCGCGCGCGCGGCGTCGACACCACCGCGCTGCAGAGCGAGGAGGTGTGGACCGGCGTCGTGTACGGCCTCGCCGCACTCATGATACACGAGAGTGAGTGCACGTGCAGATGTACATGCACATACACTGTATTTGTGGCAGCTGCATATAGCAGCGCCTGATTAACACTTCTAACTAAACGCAAAAATTGGAGATTCAATTTCTACTCGGAGGAATGAGTTATTAATTTCTTTCTGAAAGTAAGAAAGTAAGTAACAAAACAAAGCCTATGTTTTGTCTTGGCAACAAGGCCATCCTTGCTGCCAGACAGACAACTGCTGATAAATGCTCTCTCTTACTCTAATGCTTATCTTTAGCACCTATACATAATTTGTTGGATCACCTGAGAGGTAGAAAGTACCACCAAAATTATCTGTCTTTTTGAGAAGGACCCGATTATTGTCATCTAGCGTGGTGGTGCATAAAAAAATATCTAATTTTTATATACAACGACCAAACCTTTTAACTATAACTTTCAATTCCATTTATTGTTTGTAATAATCTCCCTATAGAGATGCTAACAATGTAAATAAATTGTAGCAAGTGTATCATAATTTCGACGAAGCTTCCTAACCATATTAGCCTTAGTGAGCAGACGCTTTAACGATTTCGGAGGGTCGCGAGTTCGAGTCCCACTACCATCAAAGTTTGATATTATTTAAAAACAATTATAATGTGTTACAGGTATGCACGAGCAAGCGTTCGCGACGGCGGGCGGGATGTACGCCACGTTGACTCAGATGGGGCTCTCGTTCGAGACGCCCGAGGCGCTGTACGAGAACGGCAACCACCGCTCCGTGGGCTACATGCGGCCGCTGGCCGTGTGGGCCATGTACCAGGCCATCCTCGCCAAGCCTGGCCCGCCTCTGCCACACACCAGCAATGGACAACCACACCACGCCAAGAGCTCTTTATAGTGAACGCACTAACTAGTAATCGACAGTGGACTCGATCCCCTTCATTGGAACGAATTATTTTCGTTTCCACGCTCTGGTATAGAAAGAAAAATCTGCTTGAAATCCGCCATTCGACATACAATGTCTCGAAAATTAGGTGGAAAATGGGAAACAACAAAAGTGTCTTAACACTTAGTTCCCCCTGCCTACCCTCATATATGCGGGATAAAGCGAAAAGCAAAATGTATATTTATACACCAAAATCGTTTGTGCCAATTGTTTAAAAATTGGATTTTTGTTTCTTTGTTATATCTTATTATAGTTTTAAATGACAACCAATCTTCTTTATACGGCTGCTAACGGTGCTTAATAATGTTACCAGGAACTGTTCACCTCTCTACTGAATTATTTAGTTTGAATCATTAGGTAGAGAAGTAATAAAAAAAATCCTTTTATCATAATTTTACTACTAAAATTGTAATTGTCATAAAAAATCACTAAAGTAAAGTAAAATGGAATATATAAAAAAAACATATTAGAGAGGTTGGATCTGCTATTCAAAAGGGACGTATACAATTCCTGATACACTCTGATTCTTAAACAGAATTTCAATATTATTAAAATCTAAAAAGAAATTGCCTTATGACGACGCTTGATTACATTTAAAATTAAGTCCAGTCCAATCGTCTTAGGCGTACTTGATAACGTAATTTTACAGTTAACAATGTTTTTTTTTATGAAAATATATTTTGCGAATAATAATTTATTTTTAATTATTTTTTTTCTCACCAAGAGAAAGGAAGGGTGAAGGGTTAGGAATGTTGTTTAATTTTATTTATACAGGGTGGTACAGGAGGTAGCGTTTTATTTTTAAAAAAATCACATACTGTAAAGCTATAAGTGGCATTATAAAAAATGTTATGGACAGGCGACAGTCACACATTTAAAACATATTATTTATCAAAGCATAAATTAATGTTATATTTCTCGAAATGTATATTACTATACTGTATAACCGTATACGTATAGCCGTTTAAGCTAATGTATTTTTTCTATAGAGCTATATTGTAAAGCTCTTTCATAACTGAGTTACCGACAACAACACATACGAAACTACTGGACTTCAAGTTTCCAAAACTTGAAACTTGGCGTGAAGGCTGGGCAGGTTAGAGAGTGTAGGAGAGCACTAAGAAAGGATTTTTGGAAATTCCTACAAACCAGAACGAAAAAAGTTACGATTTTCTAATTTACGTCTTAAAGTCCACGTAAACAAAGTTCTAGTTCATTTTTAAATATATAGGAAAAGTGCAATAGTACCTCCTGTACTTTAATAATAAAGTAAATATACAAGACACAATAAAGTAATGTTTTTAATTTTATTTTTAATTGAGATGTTTTATTTTTCGCTAATACCAAATAATTATATATTACTAAAAACGATTATATTGAATTGTAATAATATATAATTTATAAAAGAGCACTTGTTTATCATGCCGTCACGTTATTTAAAATTTATTACTTATATGAAACAGCACAATTTAGTTTATAAATTTAAAATTAACTTATTTGGATAGTTTTTTTGTAAATTATTATACACATAAATAAATAGAAAAAAAATACTAAAATTTGAAAATAAAGTGTGAGTGTATAAGTGTTTCAGATTTTCAAGAATCATTGAGTGTGGTTTCATATTTTACTTTTTTACAATCATTTCATAAACATATAAATTTATTATTTGGCCTATTGGCTTTCTTTCTAAATAAATGACGAGCGATACGTAATAAACGTAAATATTGAAATATGTATAAAAAAGAATCGCAGGTTACATAACTTTATGCTGGTAAAAATTTAAGAAGAAACTAAGGGTAAATAAATTATAAAAATAAATATTTATTTATATAAATTTATTTTCATTTTCATGTATTATAAATGCATTTCGGAAAGACAATTACAATAATTTAATAAAAAATGTGGTTTCATTAAAATCCTTTTCCCTAGACATTTAATAATCGAGTGTACTTAATATTACTAAATATTTTTTTATACTACAAAAGGCGTATTAAAATAAATTTTCCTATTTTTGTACCATTAACAATAAAAGTTAAATTTTGTTTAAAAATAAATAGAAATGCTGAAAATTACTTATATACTAGGTATATGTACAAATATTTACAATGTCATGAAAATTTAAAATGATTTTCAGTCTTTACATAATAAAAAAACAGTACGTGGTCGGACAGACAGTATGTTGTCTAATCAAAAAAAATTACGGTCTTTTCGAATTGTACAGATTCAACTTCAGGTAAAATATTAAATATGTTTTATTATCTGTTATTGACGATTTCTCATATTTAGGTACTTACTTTTACTTCTCTTATATGTAGTTAGCAATTTTTAGTATACTAGAATTATACATTTATAATGAACTTATAATATTATATGTTTTCTGTGGTTTTTCGGTAAACTTACTTGATATCAACTGATTAAAGCTTAAACAAAGTCACATGTGATTTACCGGTATTACCATTTACCGGTACTTAATTAAAAGATTATCGTTAGACTAGCACAAACATTGTAATACATAATGTATTGGTCACGCAAATGGTTTCATATATTCTTTAAACGCAATGTTATTATTGATACAACACCTTTATTATTTTAATATAACTTTGTATTGAATTCAAATAAGGCTGATTGTCGTCATATAACTGCATTTAAATTCTTGTGAAGACAGTTAATTACTTTTTTTCTTATGTTAAATAATTATTTTCAATTCTAAAGCGACCTATTTTTTTTTTTTTTTTTTTCACGTATGTGTAGCAGATATGTTCATATACAAATGTGCTCCGTCGCGATCGTCGCAGCGGCTTGCGACAGTTCTGTCGCGCGGCGAGAAGTTCAGTCGCAAGTGTGTGGAGCTCGTGTCGGTGTCGCAGTCTAACCTCTCTCTAGATGCTGACGCTTCTCTCTCCACAATCGTGGCCATGTGGAGGCCCCTGTTCCCAATTAATTAATTAAGTTTTCTGAATATTTTTATGCAAATATTTTGTTCAATGTACATTTTTTATATATTATTTAAATTGCTTATATATTTCTAAAATAAATAAATGAATCAATCTTTATTTCTATAACAATTTCAACTCACAATTAACGTACATTATACTTATTAAGAAAACGTATCAAAATTCGAACGTAGCGGGATTTGAACCCGCGCCTCTTAGGAAACCGTCTAAGTCCAAATCGTTCAATAAAATAACATACATTATAAATAAAATTCGAATTAAAAAGGTATATTTACCATTATAAATGTATATGTAGGTATATAAGGCGAACGACAACCTCAAATTGATAAAATCATTTATACATGTACAATACCTGTACTTAAAGTTGATTTTTAAACGATCACCGCTATAATGAGCATATCTAAATCATATGTTAAGAAAAAACATTAATTTAACGCTACTTCTAAATTTATAACAATGTAATCATATTTTATAGAAACGAAATTAAAATTTAAGATTTTAGCAAGAATATGTGAACTAATATTTAGAAATTACCAAGAAATAAATGTCAACAACATTATATTTACCTATTTTCGTGCTTAGGATGTCCAAATGTGGTAAATTGAGGACATCCGTTGAGGGGTCGCGGCGGCGGAGGTATCAAGTAGTCGTCAAGACGATTGTCGCTGTCGCATGAATTCATTGTCAAAGTACTCGCCGATATCTATATATAGAGATTCTAATATTATATCCTGTATATGCCTATCTAAAATTTTTATAAGGATGTAATAATGTCAATTATGAATGTAAGTAATGCTGGGTTTTATAAACAGTCTAGAAACTATTTTTGTTTTTATTATATGATTTTTGAAATATACGTGCAGTTGTGTGACTGTAAAACCGACTGGCTGTGGGTTCGATCCCCACTCGGGGGGATGAAATATTTACTTAAATTTATATTTCCATTTCTTCGCTCTGGTGTCGAGGCAAAGCGCGGCGTTGAGTTCTGCCACTCAACACGCAATGCCTCTAGAATTCGGCAGAAAGTGGGGAACGGAGTGTCTTAACACTAGGTTCCCTCTGCCTACCCTGCTGTGTGCGGGATACAGCGTGAAGCTGATTTATTTATTTATTTATGTGCAGTTGTATAGTTACCATGGATCTAGCTTTATCATCTAATTCGGACTGGACGCTATTAGTTTCACCCACACTTCCGCCGCTAACGGTACTGAGGCGACCCGACGACGACGAACCTTTGATAAATATTAAAAAATAAAATATATGTGTATATGATCATGTGAACGAATAAAATATACAAACAGCCTAATGTAAATAACTTACTGTCACTTAAGCTGCTGTTAGGTCTTGTGTTACCATTTCTTTTTTCAATCGTACCAGTATTATTTGTATCGTTATCTGAAACAAAAATATTACCTTTCAAATATATAATAATACAATTATTAATTGTACATCTTTTTTATATTTCATGTAGAACTTACGTTTAGATTTATTTTTCGAAAACATTTTCTTAACTCTCTCGAAAGGCGTGGGGCGCTTCATATTGTCTTTTATCTTCTGTTGAATTTTGTCATACTCATCTCTCATTTTATTTAATTGTTCTTGTTTCTCTTTTAGAGATTGTTGAGTTTCGTTTCTGTTTCTCCATTCCATGACCAGTTTCTCTACTTCAGAGATGGTAAATACGTTATTCTTAAAATCTGTTATAATCTCCGCTAGCTCTTCTTGGCCGGTAGCATCTTTGCCGGATTTAACGCTGCCACTATTGCGTACATCTTTCATGCTCAAATTAAGTTGGCTAATGTCACTAGTTGGAGTGTCAATATTAAAAGTCTTTGATTCTTCGGTGGGAGAGTAAAGGAATATATCTGAATGTTGTGGCATCAGTCTAGAACTGTTCGCGTACAAATTGTTAGGTCTAAATTTCGGGCTCTCTACTTTTATGTTCGAAGGTTGCACGAGATAGTCGTGTTCTATTGCTTGTTGAATTCGATCTGCGGTATCGTCATGTATTTGGAAGTCGTTTTGGTAAAATTGCTCTTTTACCCTGGGCAACTTTAAGTTTGGCTTTTGTTTCTTTTCTTCTTTCTTTTCTGGAGTTACTTCCAAATTTTGAGTACACGCTTCGCTGAACGGGTCCGTCACGCTGCTGTTCTCGGGCTCCGTGACGTTTTCTCGGTCAGGTGAATCAACTACGTCGGTACTTTCAACAATGCAGAGTTCTTCTTGTGACTTTTCGTTCTCTTCATTCTCATTATCGTCTTTATCATTGTCCGACATATTCTTCAAATAGTAGTACATGTTCGAGAACTCGTTTATTTTCTGTAAAATAATTAAGCAGGTAAGTTAAATTGGTAACAGTCTAATATTTAGAAGTAAGGCCAGTAGCGATAGGTACCAGATGGTCGGCCAGCATGTCTGCGAGGCGGCGGTGCTGGTGGTCGCGCGCGAGGTCGGCGGGCGCACGGCGGCGCACATTGCGCAGTGCCAGCGCCGCGCCGCCGCCCGGACACTCCAGCAGCTGCCAGCACACGCGCTCCAGCCCGAAGCGCGCCGCCCAGTGCAGCAGCGTCGGGTACTCTTCCCCGCCTGTGGAGAACGACATATGTATAATCACATGCACGTCAGGGTACACAGAGGGAACCTACTATCGACATACTCAGTTCCTCACGCAATGTCCAATTTTTTTGTTTGAGCGGTGAAAATCAACGCTGCTCTTTTTTATTTACCAAAATAAAGAAAGGGAAACAAAATAAAAATAAAATCATTCTCCCGAGTGGAGAGATGAGTATCGAAACCACAACTATCGCTTTTGCAGTCAGACGATCAGATTAATTCTACCCCTTGAATCAGAAGAATGTAGAACTAAATCTTGTGGTGTTTTTTTCTAAGGAAGTAATAAACCATGAAATGGAACTACATCATAAAAAGTGTTCATAGTATACTTACTAGTCATATCAGATTTAGGGTTGTACTGCTCTGTAGACGACAGTAGATTAAAATGTGGTGGGATATTCTTCTGGAATGCGTTAAGCATCCAACTATCTAACTGTTCCTTATTTGTAGTTTTAAAACCTAATGTCTGTAAAAGTAAAAACAATTAAAAATATGATATGATATAGAGGCCAGTCGTAGAGCAAGGACATAAAATATGATTGTAAACGGGACAGGTAGTGGGTTTGATACTCTTTCAGGGGAGGAAATCAAATATTTCATTTTTTTATTTCTTTTGGTGTCGAAAATGGGGAACGGAATGTATTAACACTAGGTTTCCTCTACCTACTGTGATAACGCTTGACGGTGATTTTTTAATATAAGGAAATATCTTCATGTCATATTACCTGGCACATAAATTCTAAAGGATGGTCGGAGGCTCTCAGCAACTGATCCAACTCCCTCAACCGACTTTCACACTTAATTTGTCTTCTTCCTAAGGACTGTCCATTCTTGCTAACGCGTACCCACACTAACATGGACACTTCCAGGCATGATTCTAAAATAAACGTACATTTCAATGTTCACATTACAAAACATGTTCTTAATATCAAATTATTAAATTTATTGAAAAGATTTATTTATATTAAATTTATTTGTTTATGTCAATATAACGAATTTACTATTTGTTTCATATTATAACGTAATGTGGTGCTATTTAACGTAGATACTTACCGGGTATATCAAATTGTAACGTATAAGGATTCCTTTTCTTAAAAGTTGGTATGTGAATAACCTCGCCTTTTTTGTCAACCATAATCTTTATACTGTCCTCTTCTCTGATGGGATCGTTAAGAAGTGCTATCACCCGACTTTGACCCTGTGATAACGTTAAATATCAAAACTCTATTCTCATAGAGTAAGGAAAGTAGGTACTTCCTCAAAAGTTAATGATGATAACATACAATAATGACAATATTTTGAACAACAATGATAGTTTGCTAAACGACAATTGTTTACATTTTTTTATTATTAGGTTTTAGTAAACAAAGTACTTTACAATGTTAACTATCAGAAATTACATTACTATGTCATTTCAATTAAATAACGCATTTATAATGAGCGGAAAGTGTAAAATTAAAAAATATATATTTACATACAATTTTAACTTTTTTCGGTACAATGGAAAAACTTGTTCTGTCCGTTGCGGTGTCTTTACAGTCCTTTGTTCTTAATATTCCAACTGCTGCCGTGAGAAACGTATCTACGAACGATGTATCTTTTTCACGAACACACATCATTTGCCACTGGTCGATAGTGGGATAATCTGTAAAGTAAGTAAGAAGTAAGTCTTAAAAATCGTATCATAAATATGAATAAAATTTAATAAATAGAGTATGTTATATTTACCTTCGCAGTTATTAGAAATAACATGATTCTTTTCCACACCCAGAAGCATAACTAAGACTTTATCAACTTTAAACAAATTCTCGCAATTCAAATCTCGTTTTAATTCGGACATTTTAGACGCGAGATTGGGGCAGAGTATTACAATTTGCAATTGAGCTTTTGCCAACTTATCCAGTTTCTCTTGTGAATCCGAAGACATTAGTTCCTCCGCTTTAATTGGTGTAACTCTATAAAAGGTCGAAACATTTTGTAATTATAAAAATATTCCTGTTTAAATTTTACAGAAAGCCGTATTAAAAAAAATTAAGAAAATGAAAATTTAAATTCATATAGGTTCATATTGTATTATTTACCTACTTTATTAATTCTATGTACTCGCAATAATTATTAAATTTAGAACGGAAGTATCTTATTTAGACGTTACGCAATGGCCGTCCTAAGTAGGAAGTAATTGCATATTTCAGCTAAGTCTTGTATATGCCCTATGCCCTTTATAAAACGTGTAAAAGAATTAATCTTTTACGATATTAAATCGTTAAATATGACGGCAATGCAATAAAATTTTTTTTTTAGTTTCGCATTGTATCCCGCACATACAAGGATAGGCAGAGAGAACCTAAAGTATTATGTGAAGTATTGCATGTTGAGTGGCGGAACTCAACGCCGTACTTTGCCTTTATACCGGAGCGAAGAAAATAAAAATATTTATCGAACGATCGACTCCACGACCGTCGCGTTTACAGTCACACTTGTGCCACTGCGCCACTACGATCTCAGGCAATTTGTAATAATATAATAAGTCATTTCTATATAATAAATAGTTTTGTTACATTTATACATTATGTTTATAAATCTTGCTAATAAATTAACCACCAGTACTTTATCTATAAATATTGAATAACTGAACAGACCTGTAATGATGTCTCGCTCGCTGTGACATGATTTTGTCAAAGCTGGCCACGAGGTAGTCCGACCAGAGACCACTTTCTGGAGATCCCGAGCTCCATAATATTGCGATATCTTCCATTTCTACAATAAAAAAATATTGTTATCTAATCTTCTTATTAAAGCTAGTTTTGATAACAAGCTCATTTTTCTAGCTGTTAAAATAGTGAGACAAAAAGGTGGCTTTAAGTTCCGTAATTCAACCTGTATATAAAATAAATTGAACTTTGGAGAAGAAAACGTCTTATAACGAGACTGCCTCTACCTACGACGAAAATAGATAAGCAACATTTAAGTGATAAGAACCGGGCAAGCACGAGTCGGGCTCATCCACCGAGGGTTCCGTACAAAAATTGGAGATCTCGAGTATTTTCTGAAAGTCAAGCTGCCACAGCTCTGTCATCTGATAGCTGATACCATTTCACTAAGTATATGGTTTGAATTTCAACTCGATGTCTCCAAGCGTTCCTGAGACAAAGGCTAGTAGACGGACAGACAAATGGGCGGACAACAAAGTGATCTTATATTTCGTTTCCATTAACACTTTTCACCAAACTCTCCAGAGTTTGGCGGAAAGTGTAGTTACGTGTTGAGTGGCGGAACTCAACGCCGCGCTGCCTCGTTACCGGAGCGGGAAAATAAAAATACTAAATATTTAATATTCCCGAGTGGGAATCCAACCCACAACCTATCGCGTTTTCAGTCGTACGCTTCTTTCTACCCGTGCGCCACGACTCGCACAAACTAAACATATTAAGACAACATAGATAGAACACACAAGAAGTAAAGCTGATTGTTTCTCAGAACAATATACTGGTCATTAACCAGATATTTTATTATTCAGTTGACGCTTTATCTAAGAAGGAAATGCCCTACACCCTAAACGTTAGCTCAGCATCAAGTGAGATTGATACACTGTCAAGATACTAAGTTTATGTAAAATGGGTAATGTGGAAGGAAGTGTCGTTGAGGATAATCAATTGGTGTGAGCGATGTCGTTCATCTCATATCTTGTTGGGTCGATGTTTGAATCAAAGATCACGTCACAGGTCATCGTAAAGCTTTAGGGAACAATTAACAAGACATTTTGTAGTTTTATATTTAACTATAATGTTAGTTTTTAACAATTTTAACATATAAAATGGTTTCCAATAAAGACATACATTTTTAAAGACTATATTTTTAATAATTAAATGTAAAATTGCTTTTACAATGCACATAAAATGAATCTAAGTGTTTCAAAACATTCAACGTGCACAGATTGCATTTAAAAATATCTCTTCATATACTCTGCAAAGCGCAGTTTAGATGATAAATTGCGACAACATCTGTGCGTTATTACAGCTGCACGCTCCGCCCGTAACCTGACCGCGCGGACTGAACCCTTGTCTTGCCTCTAACAGCTTATTTTCGATGCCACTTGAAATTAATTAAAACGACTCAAGATGAACATATTCAAAAATAAACTGCAATCATTGATGGTCAATTAAACTTTATTTAAGGACAATTGACAGAGGTTGCTGAGTCAAAATCATCATTTAGAAAATATATTTCTCTCAAACGTATGTGAGATTTAAAACATGCGTCGGCTGTTAAAAGTTTTTATTGCATCTAGCGCTGCGCATACGCATCGGCTGCTTACAAAATATGTTATGCACCGCGTGCACCGGAAATTCATACGGATTTATACTCACCCACCTCTGCCGCCAAATGAAGACCCAACTAAATGTAATATCCGTTTCCTAAATAGACAAACGTCTATCGGCGTGGCCCGGAATAACTATAGCCGATTAGATGCAGCGGTTAGATTTGGACTTTATTAAATATCTCTAAGGTATGTGGTGAGCCTACCATAACAGGATGATGGTTTCGTTACATAAAAATAATAAAGCAATAGTGTTGCAAATTGATTGAACTACGACTATTCGAATTCTCACTATAATTTCAGGCCTTATCCGACAAGTTACAAAACAGTATACATAAAAGAAAATACATGATATTTATCATGCTTGTTTTTTGTACAAAGGATAGTTATGTCTGAGCCCGATGGCCGAACACCGTCTGTTTTCAGTTCAATGGCCGATGTCTTTGATGTGCCGGCTGAAATACTGCAGTTTCCTATAGCGGCACAGTCCGTCAGGTGCCTTTTTGATCTACTGTTTTCTCGCATAAATAATTTTGGTCGGAGTCTGTTTACCATAAAGTGTTCTGGGCTTTGTCTACGAACTGGAACAGTCAAAGTAGTTTACCTCTATTACGGAAAACATCTGGTGTATTTTTGACCCATTTAAATTTTAAGAATAGATGTAATAAATTATAAAATATAAAAAAAATTTAAAGTTTAATATATTTTAAAAGAAAAATAATAACTTAACTTCACATAAAAAATAACATAGAAACAAAGAATCTGTTATGGATTCACTCAACATGAACTGTGAGCTGGCGGCGTCGCCGCGAGTGATTCACTATATTAAAATAAATTTTTCCTTCTTTTTCTGTATGTTCACTGTTCTTAATCATTGCAATTTTATACTTTCTGACATCACAGTAATTAGGGCAGTTTGAAAATACGAAATTTAGTATTATTCATCCGACCCAACAATACATTAGTCCCTATGTATAAATAGCATTAACAATTCTAGCATTAGTCATTAGAAGCAAGGTAGGTAGAGATACCTATATTATGTGACCCGAAATCTGATATTTTAACCTTGAAATAGTATGTATACGTTTGTTGGAACGAAGCTCTTACAGAATACATATTGTTTCAAGTTAATGGATTCCTCATAAGAACGTAAAATGGAGACTAATATTGTTTTACAACTTGAACATTTTCAAGTGCCGTCATTTTAGTACAATGATTATTGTATTTATGTATTTAAAAATAATAATTGATCATTAAAATAACATAATTATACACCTAACTACTTATAATAATCATATTTATATAGATACCAATATATTAAATAATATTTATTATAGATATACTTTATAAGTAATATGTAATAAAATATTTTAGGTTACCTACCATTTATTTTTTAATTAAATAAATATTTAATTAATTACGTACCTAGCCAATTTATTTTTATAGCAACCATGCGCTAAATACATAGACTTGGAACACTTACATCCTATTGTATATTCCACGTATTTGACCTAATTGGTGGCAAGTGAATAAATCCAGAACTTTAAACAATCATAATATTATGTTATAAACCAAAACAGGGCAAGTAAAATTAATAAAATTGCGCAAGAATTTTTGGTTAGTGTAGTTGTATAGTATGCTGTGCTTTGAAAATGCAGTTTCTTGTAAAACTATATTAAGGATAATTAACTAAAACCGACTATTATAACAGAGTAAAAAGAGAAAAAATAAAGATAAAAATTGATTAAAATTGTGATTGATAAAAATTTTATAAACAAAATGTTTTACTGTAAAATAATATATATTTTTGTACCATGGGACCTTTTATTGTAAAATTCATAGAAAAAAAAAGAAAATGAATCTTAGGCGTAGGCGATCTTTACTTTAAGTTGAAGAACAAAACAGGCGTCTACATTTATATTCTTACAGCGACCACATTACGGGAGTCGCTTCGATGCATGTAAAGTATACCTACAGTGTTTATTCTGCCAGTCCTGCCATCCTGCATCCGTAATATGGACGAGGAGTAAGAACTTTTATTAGGCGATTTTCATCTTTAAAGCGACTACTATAAGGACCGTACTAGTTTTTTTTTTATAAACAAAAAACGTTGCCGGCAAAATAACTTTTTACGGTGTCCTTTTGACATTAATTTCAAAGAAACTTTGTAAGATAAATGAATTGCATTATCCAAAAACATTTTATATATTCGTTTTATATATAGTTAAATTGATTTCATTCAAACAATAATTTAATCGTTAAAAATCTTTGGTATGTATAACATACTTTGATTCGAGCTAAAATGTAGAAATGTAGATTAAAATTATTGAGCATCTATATAAAATAATCAAAATTTATTTATTATTTTAAAGATAATATTAAATGGGAATAACATGATGAATTTTTAGTAACATTAAAATTTTCATTATTATCAAAAAATTATCCTGCTTTATAAAAAATAATTCCTAGCATGAAAACCAAAATTACACTCACTTGTGTTTCCATCAGCTATAGAGTCCTCAATTTTGTCCATGGCTAACCAAATTATTTCTATGTTGTTAATTTAAATGTATGACATTGCACTGAATTACAGAATGCACAAGGAGTAGGCAAACCGTAGCCCTGAGAACGGAGAGTCGCGAAGTGGCGGTTCGCGAGTCGCGAGTCGCGGCGGAGCACAGCGCGCCGGCGCGGCGGGAGTGCTGCGTGGCGTCAGGCGGCGCGCGCGCACGCACTTCGCATACTAAGAACATTGAAACGCAAGTCCACCGCGTCAATAATCGCGACACCATCTCTGACGACTATCTTGTCGAACAAATATGGACCCACATTGGGTCTTAAGTAAATATTCACCAAACGTTATCGATCGCCAAATACGTTGGTGCAAACACTAGCACGCTCCGATTGTGTTCTACGCGCATCTAACGATAAGCTTAATCACATTATATAGAGCCGTCTCTTGTAGATTGATAAGACTGTATACATTGTTGTATTTTTTTTGTATTCATTACTTAAATTATTAGTCGACGTTATTGCATAATTTAGACATATCGTTTTCTCTACTAACGCACTGTTAGGACAAATTTTGTTAAATATGCATCGGCACGGCGTCATATTTTTCTAGTGATAGGTAGGTTAAGACAATGCATTTCGTTATCATTGGAGGTCGAAGAGCTCGGGTGCAACGGTCTTTACTGATAATAGCTTACGTCTCTAACGTATTGTTTACGACCATTTATCATGCTGACTGCTGTCCATTTCTACGTTCGTTATTAGCTATTAATAGAAATTGACAACTGAAGCTCCTTAAGTTAAATATTTTGGTAAGTAAAAATTTCAAAACGTTATAAATTTTTGAGCGAATAAGGACTTTGTCTTTTGTACGTAAATTTTTACTTTCTACTTACCTTTGAATTGAAAGTTTTTAGGTCGCCGTCTTCTAACAGTTTCTTCATCAGTTTGATTAAATCTGGGCGGCGGCATCTTGGGCACCTCGCTAGGCACTGAGGTAACTTCTCCTGTACCTGCAGATCCAGTAGCTAAATATCCGCCAACTGAATGTCTTCGACGCCCTTGTAATGGAATTGTGTAGAATACTTCTTCATGCTCTTTGGTACCATCTGATTTTATTACTTTTGTACTAATTTTGCCTTTCCTGTGTAGAAAATATTAACTCACTAAATAACAATGTGTGATTGCATGCATTGTTTTCTACGCTGATAATAAAACTAGGTCAAGTGAACACTTTGATACATAAAGTAGGTACTACTTCCTTTTTTTTAATAAACTATTATTATTATTTATTTGTATGAATGTTCTTTATAATGATTTTTTATTTAAAAAATTATAATAAAATATTTCAAGATAAGTTACTAGGTTACGGACTATTGTATATTATAGTGTTTCTTACTTAATTCTTGGAGCAGTAAATGTGTTTCTCATGTCACCAGGTGCGCAATCACCTGGTCTGGGCTGACCTTTGAGGAAGGCCTCAGCTTGTTCCGGTTCCTTGGCAGAAAGTGATCTCAGTAGAGCACGAAATTCTTTTCTTCTGGGACTCTCTGGTTCCCTTCTTCGTGGAGAGCTAAGCGGTCGAGCTCCATCAGCCCATGCCCTGGCTGGTGCAGATCGAGAGTATTGTTCTGATGGTGTTGACAAAGGACTTGCGTTGTCGGCAACATCCTTGTCCGTAAACGCGAAGTACGACGGATTGTCTACAACAAAATACAAAACAATGTGTAAAATAATAAAGCACCGTGTCTAAGCATTGCGTAATGTGAACACAAACAGGATATTTAAATATAGATAGAATAAAACGACCTAAGATGGCTATTCAAAGATTCTTGCGTACCAATGTACATCATCAGGGTCTCATGTGCATGGAGCGGCGTCGCCCGTCGGCCACCGCCGGCCGACTGTGCCGCGCGGGAATTATTTAATAACGACAATGGACTAACGGCTCTCCATCACGTCCAGTGCGGGCCGTAGACCAACCTACTTTTCTAAGCCGGAAAATGTGAATTGAAGACAATCTTCTGTTCAGATTAGGCGACTATAAACTATATAAACCTAGATTTTTATGACAAGTAATATATCCTATATAAAACCAAGGTAAGTGCTGTTTTTCTATCGGTTTTGTTTAACATATACCTAATTATATGTACATAATTATGTTTATCATTTAAGAAAAAAATTATATATCAGCTTTACGCTGTATCCCGCACACAGCAGGGTAGGAAGAGGGGAAACCTAGTGTTAAGACACTCCGTTCCCCACTTTCTGCCGAATTCTGGAGGTGTTGCGTGTTGAGTGGCAGAACTCAACGCCGCGCTTAACTTCGACACCAGAGCGAAGAAATGGAAACATAAATTTAAGTAAATACTATACTTTTTTAAAAAATCTCTTAAACGAGTAAGTAAGACTGAGAGATCACAATACCATATCGTCCATACCACAAAACTACCCGCCGGTGCCCGCATCTGTGGGGTTTGATTTTGTTAATGCATTTCACGGGTCATTTTGAATTGTCCCTCGGGACGTACAAAAACTACAAGTGCTATACAATGGTAAACTCACGAACCATTATCGTGCCTAATTTTAATGTGCTTAACAGTTGTTACATATATTATAATAATCGTGAGAGAATCTGTGCTCTCGTACTAACAGTTTATTGTGTCCAAATGCAATTTCGTTTAAAATTAGCTATGTTATTATAAATCAAAATTGATAATTACAATCATAAATTAAATTATTAATTTGGTAAGTGTTAAAATTTAAAAGCACAACATCGATAGACACTACAACTATCTGTTAACTGATGAATCAATCTAAATTCTTGGTATCCCAACAGATCTTTGCTAAAACTGTGTTTCCTAATAAAAAACTGTATAGAATTTTTTTACTTTGTTTCAATCAAACAATTTACAATAACAAATAGGTGCTAAATATTAAAATTGTTTTCAGTTGTTTCTGATATTACCATCATATACGAAATTGTAAGAAGTCAATATAGTACAAGTACCTACTATCTTAGATGTACCATTTCACATATAACAGGAGATAATATTATACCACATTTGTACAAAACAGAACACGTTTTTGGACTGTAATTGTGAGAATTATGTATTAATTATAAATAAAATTAAATAAGAATGATAAAATAATCAAATTTTTTGGAATAAAAATTTATATTATTTTGGTCTCAAGTGGTTGCCGTTTTACGAATGAGTACATACTTATGCACTATATTCTGTAATCCGTAATATTAAACTTGTAACGTTTTTATATGTTTACTATAAATTATTGTAAATTAATCGTAATAAATCTTTAAGATAAAGTTTATCTGCTTATATCTAATGCAAGATATTAAAAAGGATTACAACATAAGATTCGCGTTGGCGAACTAATTGTAGGGTTTATATTGAACAAGTTATGATCGACGAAATGAAAGCCACTTACTGGTAGCTCGTAGGCAGTAGTCAAATTGGGGTCCCATGATTTCAGAATCAGCAAACGCAACACGCAACTAAACACGACACATCCCGTCGACCGCGCGCCGGGCTCTGCGCCTGCGCCGCGGCCCATCTCGGGCCGGGGGCGGGCGCCCGCGCAGGTGCCGCGCCACACGTGCTAGCTTTCACAAGGAAGGGAAGCTTTCTTAGCACGCGCGAACAGGAAACGTCTCTACCCGAACAAAAATCACGTACGCTTATGAAGGGGAGCTGGCGACCAGATTTAATTTGAGTACTCGTATGTGTCCATTTTGGTAGCACACGCCAGCGTCTGTTTGTAAATAAACCCAGTACATTGTTGATATTGACGGCCATTCATATTTGGTGTTGGTTCCGTTTGCCTATTAGGAAACATGTGTTGCAGTCAATACCATTCATGTATCTAATAAATAAATTTAGAAGAATTTTACTAAAAGCCAAACAAAGATTAGAAATGTATAAAAAAATAAAAGTATTTAAAGATGATTTAAACATTTCGTTAAAAATTATATGTCAAGAATCAAGCGAACAAACTGCATCACAAATTTTGAGTGTTCTTTCTAAACTAAGAACTGAGGCCGAGTGTGTCATCTTATAACCACACGCATCTGTTCTGTATCGCATGCGAAATATAAATATCATGCATTCCTAACTATATTATTAACTCAGTTATTTTATAATAATACCTACTCCATACTTTAGTATTTTGGAATTTGCACAGAGTATGGCCTAATTATAATATTAAAGTAGAGGCAAGTTGGTAAGTTTTAATAAATAATTTATTTTCTCTAGTTTCAAGTCCAAAAAAACGGACAAGTGCCAGTCGAACTCGCAAACTGAGGGTTCCGAAACAAATTGCAGAATTGTAGGTCAAAAGGAAGTACAACTCATAAAAGTTGACAAACTTAGGTTTGCGGGGTATGCACTCATTTTTTATTAAATGAACTATAATTATTATAAGTTTATAATCTGTAGGTAATAAAAAACAATTTTGGGTTTTTATTACGCGGCGAATTCCATACAAAACGCAGCAAAAATGCGTTAACTCTCGCGTGTCCTTTGATTGTGTTGACTTGAAGCTTGATATTATCTGTGCTCCGAGGTACCTAAGATCTTAATATTTGATGTTAATTTCAGCGTTATACTTCCACTAGATCTATATATAAATATATACACTTTTGTATATTTATAAAGTGACATAGACGTTGCTATTACACGCTTCACGGGTGCTCTAGTCTAGTAGATACATATAAATTTATATATTTCTGTAGCATTTAAACAGTCCGTTTACAGAGTATCTTATAATAACTATAAAAATCATGAAATATGATAATATTATAAGTAAAAATAAAATATTATTATCTTATCGTTAGGCCGGTCGTGGCGCAGTGGCACGAGGTGTGACTGCAAAACGGACTGGTTGTGGGTTCGATCCCCGCTCGAGGAGATGAAATATTTACTTAAATTTATATTTCCATTTCTTCGCTCTGGTGTCGAGGTTAAGCGCGGCGTTGAGTTCTGCCACTCAACACGCAATGCCTCCAGAATTCGGCAGAAAGTAGGGACGGAGTGTCTTAACACTAGGTTCCCTCTGCCTACCCTGCTGTGTGCGGGATAAAGCGTGAAGCTAATTTTATTATTATCTTATAAATTTTATTTCTTTTATTATTATTATACTTGTAAATTAAAAATATAAAAGACGCTTTTAGAATAAGTCACTTTGTTGGTGGAAGTAAAAAAATGTACCAGATGTCGGCCTGACAGTGCTTACTTGCATCTGCTGTAGAATGTAAAACAAAGGTCTCTCTTGTACTAAAAATTAACAAAACTGTATAGGGAAGTTTAGTTTTTCAAAGTAGTTCATTATTGATTGAGAAGATGGAACACAATGCGTACTCGTACATGTGTATGAATTTGTACTTATATAGGTTAGTTATTAGTCATTTTTATATGTGATTCATTGTCAATTATTTAGACATCCACATAATTATTTAGGAAATTATTTAGTGAAGATAAAATGTTGCTTTTACAATTAAAGAAAATATAATAATAGTAATATTACATGGTAATAAAATGGTGAAAATAAAAACGTGACAAATTCCAACACAAAGAGAGCTAAGTCGTGATGTTTGGAGTTCAGAATCCGCAAAGTATTTACGGAATAGCGCGTGTTTATATGCCAAAATAGCGTGGTACTGCCGTGTACCATATACGACACATACCGTAAACACAGTAATATTACTTAAAAATTTTGCTATCACATTTTGATTGTGATTAACAGAAAAACCAACATTCATTATAAAACATTTAAAAAATATTGTAGTCGCAGAAAGTTATATTTTTTTTCAGCTCCACACTGTATCCCGCATATAGCACGGCAGGTAGTAGGAGCCTAATGTTAAAACACTCCGCACATTGCGTGTTGACTAGCGGAATTCAGCGCCGCGCTTTGCCTCGACACCAAAGCGAAAAAAATAAAATATTAAATATTTCATTTTCGCGAATGGTGATCGAACTTACAACCTGTCACGGTTACAGTCACACGCTTGTGCATTGCGCCACTACTATCCTGAAAAATAATAAATTTATCGATGTTAATTTTTTATTTATCTGTATACTACGAACTACGTAGTATATATTAATATTCATCATATAAATTACACAGAACGCACTAAGCAATATTTATATATGTATATGTACGTATGGATACTATGTCATATAAAAACCGACTTGGAATAACGAATAAGGGTCAATAGACAAAGATGGGCTTTATCGTATGGCGACGGCGAGCCACGGCTTAGATACAATTGGATGCTTCCGCTTGTCTCAAATTAATTCATACACATACATACATACATATGTATTATGTACGACGTTGTACTATAGTTATACTAGACGTATTGTACATGTTTCGCACGTCGTTTATTCTGTATACTTATATTCTATATATATTCTTCTATATAATATGTTTTAAAATAAATAAATAAATAAATAAAATTCTATAATTAAACATATATTTTTATACGTATGTAAGGTATGGTAAATATGTGTTTTTGTATAATTTTTATTTCTGCACGTGTCACTCTGTGTTAAGCAATTAAGATTTTTATTGTCGTTTCATGATCTGATTTAAATTTTAATAATACATACTGTTTGTTAGTCACCCGAAAATCTTTATAATGTACTTAATAAATATATCTTAAGCATGTAGGTATCGCATTTTAAAACTCTCCATATAGTACAAAGTTCACTGACTTATTTGAACAGCTCCAGGCGCATCATCATTTTACACTTATGTAACCGATGCGATGTATCGATTACATATGCATAGGATGTATAATATTTGAACTGAATCCTAATGATACTGAGAGTAAGACTTTTAGGTCATACGGATAATGGAAAAAACTGGAGATAAAAATGTTCAGTTTTTTTCCGGCTGTGTGGTCCGTGCCCTCCAGCATAGTCTTGTGCCCATCCCAAAAGCGTTAGTATTTACATATATTTCTACATTTTTTTTCCTAAAAACTGCATGTACATAAATGCGATATTGGAAAGTTCAAAACATCGTTAAACCTATTTATGTAATTTTTTTTCGACCTATAAAACTAGTTTTTTAAGTATTTGCTCCTTTTTAAATGAATAAAATATGTTACCTTTAGTATGTTTTTACATTGCACATTATATAACAAATATATATTTTATTTATAAGTAATTCTACTAAATAAAGAAGAAAATTAATCTAATTTACCCCATATTTTTTTTATTCTTTCTGATTGCAGAATACAGTCTTTATAACGAGTAGGTACGTATAATGTATTTTAGTGTATCCTGAGCAAAGTCAAAATACTTGATATTTTCTATTTATTTTTATTCAATATATTGACTGTCGTTGCTGTTGACTGCAATTATATATTTTTTGTTTTCTTTGATTTTTTATTCCAATAGCTCTTGAACTGTCTCAAGAAATAAGATAAGATCAAGATTCTATGGTATAAGGTGGTAAAGAACTTAAGTCAATTTGCAAATAAGTACTTTTCTTACCATGATAGCAAATATTTCCGAAATTTTCAAATTACAAACTACAATCGGGTCCAAGTCATGTCATCGTTCTGATCCTTAATCATTCAATGAAATAAACAAAGTTATGACATCTTGTTAACAATTACCATATTTCAGTCCATAAAATATTTACATAATTTATTTTTTTTAAATAAATATCTTACCATGATTCTGAGATCTTAACTGATTTCATAAGGCCATTTTCACCTTGGTGATTAAAAAAGTTAAAAAAGGCCTCGTTGGTAAGTATAATAGACTCCTAAACGGACGGACAACTTGATACTTTGAACAGTAATTTTGGTTAAGAAAATAATACACATTTCTTATTACTTTTAGTCACCAAGAGAAAACAATTGAATATAACACTACCTAAATCATGCAAATAATAAATAATATAATATTTTTTCATTATATTCTGACTGTGTAGACGAAAACTCCTTAATTTGTAGAGCTACCTTTTTAATCGATTGACAGATCCAGATCATAGTTATATTAAGATTGTAAAGCTATTTATAAATCGGTTGTATTTAACAGATGTGATGAATTATTCCGAATATCTTTTTTCATCATTTATGTGGAGTAAACAAAATTTATTAGAATTAGAAAATTGCAATAATTTGTGCAGGGAAGTTAAAAAACATATATTTATTTTTGGTAAACTCTTAAGTAGGTTACTACTCTGTATCTATTTAATAATTTATTGTGCTACTTTTGGCCAGTGGTTATTAAAATATTTACGTTTATATATGTTTAGTCTATTCATTCTTAAAATTCAATATAACTGTTTATAAAGAACAACGGAAAATCAGGTCAAGCTGCAACAGGTGTCCAACTGTCCTATATACTAGCTCCATTCACTGACGACCGCCACGGATGAATAAGCGCGATGTCGAATAAACAACGTTATTTTCTTTTAATTTTAAATTTTAATTGCAATATCTAAAGCAATATTATATATTTATAGACCTATAGTACGGTATCTATCGAAATTGTTTCAATAGAATATTATTTAGTAATTTGTAGATCTATCTTAGTAGCTATTAAATTGAAGGACGTACGAACGTATAATATTTTCTTTTCAGCTTCACGCCGTATCCCGCAAGTAGTAGGGTAGGCAGAGGTACAAGAAGATGCAGAGATGCTCACTTTCTAGCAAATTCTAGAGGCATTGCGTGTTGATTGCCGGAACTCATCGCCGCGCTTTTCCCTCGACACCAGTGCAAAGAAATGAAAATATTCAATATTTCATTTCCTCGAATGGGAATTGAACCTACAACCTGACGCACACGCTTCTGCACCTGCACCATGACTTACCTACCTTTTATAAGATATAAATAAAATGTTAATTTTTAAAATTTTTATAAGTATATATTAGTAGTTTTATGTAGTAGAATACTAACATATCTTTTTTGACTATGAAATGTATAAAGAAAGAACAATTTAAAAGTACAAGCAAAGCTTTTGGGCATATTCTAATTTCTATTATCCTTGTTCTTCCTATGAATACTAATACATAATTTCCTTATTCCATAATTTGTCTTCTATCATTATTATTTTTAAATATTTCTTGTTAAAATATTCTACTAGGTGCAAACACGTATTCGACGTATAGTAGCAATGTAGTGTTAATTGAATCATTGTTTAAACAAATCGGGTGCGCGTACTCCTTTTGCTCGCGATGTATGTACGTACAAATAACAGTACCTCCATTTCAATGTCATCGGTATTTAGTGGGCTAACAAGGTACAAAATATTAATTGCTACTATATACAAATAAGGCTCACCTATGTACAATTAAATGTATAAGACTAACACTGTTAACATTTTTTATATTATAAATAGGGATTATTGTTTAATACTCTATAAAAAAATAATAGAATATAAATATGAACAATTTGACAATTATTAAGATTAAGATAATCTACCCAACCTAGGTATACCTTATTCTAATAAGTGTATGTACGAAAGCAATCAAATTTAATACGGTGCTTTCTTTGTTTATTTATTATTTCTATATTAAAATTGTATGTTTACGCAAATTTTATTTTAGGGTATATTTTTTTAAACGTTTGTAAATGTCATAAAGACATTTCTTAGAGGTATTTGTATTTGCATTTGTAATAAATTAAATCCAAGGTCGCCAAACCCAGAGGAACCAACCTAGAAGAACAGAAAAAAACGAAAGTATACGAGGAAAGTACACGAATATGCACAGTAATTTATTTCTGCTTCAAAACCTATAATTCTCTAAAATCTTCTAAATATACCTCAATAAAAAAATTATAAAAACATTTTCATATATATAACTTATTCCTATGTTTTTTTAGTTTGTTAGTATGCAAATAAAAAATATAAAACAGTAAAATAAGGACGTTGTTTATAGCCATATATGGAACAACACAAACAATGAACATTTATACTCGTACAATATTACAATTGTATAGATATAGTATCGGTTTATTTTGTTGGTAAATATTGGTAAAAGTGCAGTGCTCCATCCATGACTTTCTGATATTTATCACCAATAAAATGCGTAGGTATATCTCAACAGCTATCATAGTTTTTATTTTATTATAAAATAAATAATATTGACTAAACACAAGCATATACAGTATACTTATATGCACAATTTATTATGACAGAATATTTTATGAGCAGTATAATAAATATCTGCGACGCATACGAGTACCTACATCTAAAATAAACACTGCTGGTGTGTATACAGTATACATATTAAATCTATCTCGACAAAAAATTAAAGGTTGAACAAACTTTTGGCGGAGACACGGGGCGAATAGAAAATATGGGAACGAGGCTCGAGCATTGTTGTTAAGCATTCATATGCCACTCCACTCACCCATTGCCGGGACATCCGCCGCTACTTCCGTTGCCAAAGATGGTGGATCTTCAATCGAATAGTTCGTTGACAGGCTTGTTGATGTCCCCGATATACTATCATAACATAAACGCAGTTATTTTAAACATATTATATGTTATAGGCACTATCATATCGAAGAAAGTTTATTATGGATGCGTAAACGCGACTATTTCTCCAAGCGGAGCGCACACCCGATGTGGCCGATGAGCTCGGTAAACTTGCGCTTAAAATGTCTTCAGTGGCTATTTTTGATGCAAAAACGCGTTGGGAGCTGTTTTGAAACGCCAATGTCTAGAGCATGCACGGAATATGCAATAACGTCAGCCTTGGTGTGTATATATGATAGGTTTCCCTGCATTGTCTTTTTTATATAAAATTTTAATGCAATGATTCTTTGTTTCTTTTATAAATATCAACATTTTTATAGTTGCCATCTTCTTGTTACGATATTGTGGTGAGACTCTATCTTAGACAATTTTTTTGAAAAATATGAAATTGTAGCAATACGCTTATAAATTATTCACATAACAGGTAGTTCAATTTATGGAAATATAAAAAGTTATAATGTACCTTGTTTATATGTTTATATTTTTACCTACATATCTCTACGTCTCTACTGTTTAGGTAGATATAAATGAAATTAGTAAAGCCATTACACATATTATTAAAGTAAGTACTACGGAATGTTAAATAAAAAAGCAGTTTAAATTTTAAACATAAATGCAACATAATAACATATAGTTAAAATTACAATTTTATCCCACTAAAATTGTAGATCAAATAATTTTCGAAATCTCGAAAGTTATCGGACATATGAATATAATTTTTTAAAGGTAAAATACTTAATGGTCCAACTGCTTAATATTTAAAATCTTAAATATTTAACATAATAAGTTTCAGGATTATTTTTGGAAATATCCAATAGATATTACAATAGCTATAATATAAAATTAATTTACATTCGTGAAGTTACTGATGACCTAAGGTTATACATATTAAATCTATCTCGACAAAAAATTAAAGGTATATTTATAAATAAAGGTTATACATTTACTGTTTATATTCGGTTGTTGTTGATGTTGATTTACGTAGATAAGTATTTTGAAATTCCCTATATTAAGATGGATTAAGGGAGACGCGAGGCATTAAGGGACCACCCATGTATAGGATACCACTAACTATATCCACTAGACGTGTTTTGTTTTAGCTAATAAAGGTTCCTTATTTAGAGAAATAACAAAAATACTGCACGCGATTGTTTTTTTATAACAGAAAACTTTTCTCACCATCGTTTCATTTTGTTGGTGTGATTACGAAAATATATATAAACTAGCGGACCCGGACGCGGCTTCGCCCGCTTGAACTATACAAATGCTTATTGCTTAAATATATTTATGAAATTATTTTCAGTTTTTAATAGGATTGGTAAGAAAATATAAGCCGTAATGATCATAACAATCTGAAAAAGAATTATAAGTAGA